>JARRAA010005040.1:0-10249 GCA_030557295.1 Ecitodaemon sp. MM-2014
TTCGGCGCCGTCGTCAGATCGACCGGAGCATAAACCTTACATTCCAACCAGACATGTGCCAGATTTTTACGCGAACACTGAATTCCCCGAAAATGCGTTGTTATACATTTCCACTGTTTCGCGAGCGCTTTGATTTGAACGCGGTCCAAGTATCGAAATTCGACGGCGAGCTAACCGTCAAGCTGACAATGAGTATACGCAAAAGACGACTAATAACATAACACTTAAGGGTTACGCATTTTTACGGCGTGCGGAGCGAAATTTATCGAAGGACTAACCTAACGTCAAACGTTACACTCTTGAAACACTTATCGAAATCTGCATACCTATTTATTGAAAGATTTAGCGTATCTATAGCCGAACGATTGGATTTACTCGCGAAATTTACACGTTTTGGACGAAGGACTAGGACTAGGGCTAGGAATAGACAAATTGAAGAATTTTATCAACTTGCGGTTAAACCACCTCGTTTATATATGGTTTTAATGTTTGTTTTATCGAAATTATCAGAGAAACTTTAAACTTGAAAATTCGTACCTAAAAGTACCTTAAAGCATGTATATCTTAAGTTATGACTTAGTTTTAAGCAAACGCGCTGCGAATTAATTAATTGATCGATTAATCGCCGACGAGACGGTTTTTGTTTTTCTTTTCGTTTCGGATTATTCGTATTCGTATTTTTATCTGTACTTGTATTTTATATTTGTATTCGACGGACGATAGCGTATTGTATGTTTTATTATTTTTATTTTTATTTTACTGTACTCGCGCGGAGTTTTGATTTTATCTGTTCGAGTTGTCTAGTTTAAGCAACGCTAGCGATACGAAGAGAAACGATTGTATTAATTATTGTTCTTAATCTTACGACGTTTTATTATTACGGATTCATTGGGACGATAACGGTTCGCGATAGATACGTATCGAGAAGCGGTAAGAAATACGTAAGAGAGAATGATTTACGGTTTTGCGCGTTTAGGTAAATTTAACGTTAATTGTTAGTAAGGAATTTCGCGTCGGAAGTTCTTTTTTTTTTATATATATATATTGAGTTTGCTCCGTCTTACGATTCATTGTTCGACGATCTTTTATGAATATTTGCATAATTGCATAGTTGCTAGTGTACATTAGGTGTAAACTTATT
The DNA here is from genome assembly GCA_030557295.1 of Ecitodaemon sp. MM-2014. Taxonomy (NCBI): domain Eukaryota; kingdom Metazoa; phylum Arthropoda; class Insecta; order Coleoptera; family Staphylinidae; genus Ecitodaemon; species Ecitodaemon sp. MM-2014. Next base: position 1,142 of record JARRAA010005040.1, read on the forward strand.
TTTGTCTATAATTGTTCATATTTTATATTTTTTACATGATCCGCATTTATTTTGTGTTTGTGTATTATTCACACTTTTTTTATTATTGAATATGACTATAATTATCATTCCATAAAATTTCCAAACGATTTGCGTTTCTGTTTCCGTTTTTATTTTGTGTTCAGAGCATTCGTTTTGTTCGTTGAAGGATCGACGTGACATAACCACGTTCGATCGCGACGCCCCCTGGATACAGAACACTGCACTGCACCACAACAATAGATGCTGGTTTGTCTCTAAGATAACTCTAAGTTATGCTTGCAATTAACATTCTAACGTTTTACATTTTAAAATAGCCCGGGTAAACCGCTCTAGTTAGAAACAGTAGGTATTAGTAGGTGACACGATTGTTTTAATCGGGCGTCGCATTTAGTTCATCGTTCCCTCTGTGGTCGAAAAGATGGACTACCGCGACGGCCGTTCTCACGACACTCGATAGTTCAACAGTAGGCCACCGAATGTACATACGCGTGCAATAGGCGGCAACGTTACTTAAACGTGTATCGCTTAACTCAAGTGCACCCACCTCGTTTTTCGCTCGAATTAATTGTAAGCATCGTCACGATCAGACTCGACACTCGCCGGGCACTCATCTTTGATTAAGACGCTCGCAGTTGGCGGTTTCGACAGTTTACTGGCAGTACAAAGTACGATAACAATAAACTGGAGGCGGCGCAGGCGTAAACGATAAGTTTTTCATAAGCGTAGCCGAGGCATACATTTATTACCTACTATAGATATACAGTAACGAAACAAGCAGCAGACACGATTACAGAACTCTCAAACTATACCACAAGTGAAATAGAATGAAATCAACAATTTGCCCACAGATACTTTTTATGTTCACAAGACATACAGGCAGTTGGCGGCAGCCATGTTGACGATGAGTTGATTCTCTTTGAATTTGGATGCGATTATATTTTTTCGCTTTGGTATGAACTTTTTGGTGAGGATTTAGTTCAATATTAGTTTAGATAGATTGATGCTCCTTGTTAATGTGGCTGCCTACAGTGAATTATGTTACAGGTTACAGTTAACAGTTACAATTACAACAATACGAAAATAGTCAAACAAAATGCAATAGTCACATCAAACCATAACTTCTTCATCAACAACTCATTCTTCTTCTTCTTCTTCTTCTTCTTGATTATTTTTAAGTTCGGTTAGTGAAATATCGTTTAAGTATAAAATCGAATTGACTCGACGGTGGCGCCACCTAGAAATGAATGAATATTTATTTACGAATTTAGTACTTGAATAATTAAATAATGACTAAATGAGATCGATATTTTTACTAATTCTACGAGTAATTCGAGTACTCTAATAGGGACATTAAGGATATTAGGATGGACGTCAAGGATACGGACGAAGCTTTAATTACGATTTAAACTAAATTTACAACTGACACTCGCACCTCCTACATTCCGCGCACTCGCACGACTCTCTTGGCTAACCTCAAAACTAACCCCGAAATTCGGAAAAATTGGCAGTCGAAACGAACCGAAATTTAGCGAAGCGAACCTAGGTCTATAAAAAGACGAGACGAGAACGTGAACGTGAAATTACACCAAAAAGTGTCTTCGTAACTAATTAATTAGTTAATTAAACTACATTAACGTTAACAGCTGAATTTCACGCGACTAAACTGAATTTATTGGCGTGCGTATTATTTCTCGTACCTGTTGATGAGATGTTTTAGCGTTTTACTTGCGATTAGGCTTGGCGACGACGTCTACAAACAAATGTGATGATTGGTACCATTAGAGCAACAAATTTCGAATAAAAAGGCAAAGCGAAATTGCGCTGACAAAACCAAAATTCGATTCGACGACGCAAAGACTGAAATTTGTAAAATTAAAAGACTTGTTAACTGATAAGGCTTACAAAATTAAACGATTTTAACGATGTAATGTTAAACGCTATACGATTGGAGAATGTTTAAATGAAATTATTTACAAGTCGCACAACGCTGGGCGATTAACGGAACTTAACGGAGCAGAATTTTAGGCGAACTGAGATGAAAGCAGATTATCGTGTATTATTGTACAACGTATATTGTTATCGATGTGTTTGTTTCATTGTCGATCTATCTACGATATCAAACTAATCTTATTGCTGTCGCTGCAGATGGAGAACACGCGAAGAGGACAGACGAAACGTTCGTGTCGTCGGTGCATGAGATGTTTTGCTTGATAACTCTTAGGTAGTAACGAATTAAACGAACAAAACCGAAGCCAAATGTTTGACGATATAAATGTGCGCACCGCTTGACGTATGCAACCGGCCGGTCGATTCGACGGACGCTTTGTGCAGCGCGCTGCGTTCGTGCGTTCCGTTTGCGAGAGAGAACACTGGGACCAAACGACGTGAAGATTCACCGTAACCACAGCCGCAGCCACAACCAAGAACAAGATACAGCCGAAAACCGCAAAATCAAAATGTACCGAGTCATATCCAGAACACTGCGTGCAGGTTTAACTAAAAGTTGCGTAGATACGACGAGAATATGAAGTAAAACACGATTATCAGTAAACTAGATGTGCGCATAAGATGATCTTTCGTGTTGGTTTGTGCGTAGACTGTTTTGTTTGAGCTCCGATTTGTTGTACCTAACGAATAAGCGTCAAGATGTCTCCTTCTTGTGCGCCTGACTATGCAACCCAATTATCATTAAGCGATTGAGCGGAAGCACGACAAGCGCAAGCGTCGACGAGAGAGATGAATGCGCTCGTTCTATATCTAACGACTATTACTTACGATACATTGTGAACTTACGAAATGCCTTTTTAGCCGAGAAGTAAGGACGAGAGGGAAATTACCAGATTATATAAATATTTGACAGAAAAAAAGCGCGCGAAAAAAATTTTCGAAAAATCTCTAAAAATCCGAAACTATGTGAATAACGATATCATAACATTGGAAACACATACAACTACGAGTAATACAAAACTAAATATTAATGACTAACGCTGCGTTTTATCCATATACACGTATAGTAAAGTTTTAAACGAGAACTAAGCGGACGCAAGATCTGCGCGAAGAGACGATAAGGCGACGGACGGATTGGATGAACAAACTGTAATTTGTTTTGTAATTCCTCAGGCGGCTGACGCACGCGCATGAGCAACCGAAAAACGAACACACAACACACAAACACACACACCGATTTTTAGCGTATATGGTGAAACCTCGATGTTTGCAACTTTTCGTACCTTAATCTACCCAGTAAACTCTTCTAAACGTATTGAAACGTGTCGTGTCTACCTTAGCATTAGGCTGCATTGCTCGGCGTGTGGGTCATCCTGCTCCTTGAAGCTTCATCTAACGCGAATCCTGGTTGCGTCCAGGTGCAGCGTCATATTCGTATCTGTGACTTCATATTGTATTTTAAGAGAAGCAAACACGAGTTGAATGTTTGACGCAACCGAAACATTATAATTGCATTGATGATGACATGACGACAACATGAAAAAACATAATGCTTTGTGGGAAATTGTTATTTTCAGAAAATATTTTGAAAAACCACAAAAAAATACAAAAAAAAATTGAAAACAAATACACATTGTATATTTATAATGTAATACTGAAGTATACCAGTATTTATTATACTGTGAACTACACGAATATTTGTTTTTCGCTCGAGAACTCTTCGATTTCATGCTTTTAGTTGGACACCGTGTTTGCGACACTCGGTTTTCCCCTAGTTGCTCGTCACCAGATTCTAGTTCGTTTCAACGATGTCAGATGGCGCCTGGATCGCTGCAAGTATATATACTGGTTGTTTCAACGTGTTTTATCGTTTTATTATTTGCTCTGGTAGTTTACACATTATGTAGTTTAATAATTGTATAAAACTCTATAAAAATGATCGTGTCGTGTCGTATCGGCGACGAAGATCGACAGTCGGTTCGCAAGGGGGCGCGCAACGGAAACAAAAGCTACAACAACATGGCCGACACCGGTGGACGAAGGAGAGGCGTAAAGTTTCATATCTATGCGACGCTTGTGGGCTTCCCGCGAAGCTATTTCTTCTTGATCGTGTTGCAAGCCCACTCCATGCCCTCGCGCACTCCCGTGGCTTTCGACGCGACGCAGGCCTGAATCTGCCAGGCGCGATCCTTGATGGTGGGCAGGCCCAAAGCGGTCGCCAGATCGGCGGCCGACAGGGCGCTCGGGAGGTCCTGCTTGTTAGCGTAGACCAGCAGGGGCACGTCTTTCAACTTCTCGTCGTTGAGCAGTTCGTACAGTTCGATGCCCGTTTCCTCCAGGCGGCGCTTATCGGCGGCGTCCACCACGTAAATCTACAAACGACGCAACAACAACATTGAAGCACAAAATGGCCGCTAATAGAGTAATGCGTTGATAATGCATGCGTGGCGACATAAACATCGGTGTTGTGTTAATGTGCCAATCGCATGTTTACGTTTATCGTGCACCCGGATCGCAGGATATTGATCAGCGCGTTGAAACAGGCGGTAGAAGGTCAACCACGTGCGTGCTGACGGCTTCCTAACCTTAATATCATCGCGTCCGGCGTTCCACTTACCAGAATATCAGTGTTCTCGAAGTAGTTCTTCCAGTAGGGACGAATCTTGCGCTGGCCCCCGATGTCCCACACGTTCAGCTTGAATCCTTCGCTGATCACCGACTTGATGTTGAATCCCGCCGTGGGCGTGATGTGAGTGATATCTTCGGACGCTAGGGTCTTCAGTATCGTGGTTTTCCCCGCGTTGTCTAGGCCCAGGAGCAGCAGTCTGAGCTCCTGCTCGGGGGTGGAGCGCAATTTGCGAAGGATCGACAGCAAACCCTTCGGAATCGATACCGGTTATAACGGGTAATTATTAATTATAAAGTATTAACGATTTTGTGAGAAAATAAACACGCATATTTGTTGTGATCGCGACGCCACGCACGTCGCCACGCCAACCGAGTGACATTCTCCCTGCATGTCTGTTGATCGTTTGTAACGACTTTGTAAATAGAAACAATTTTATCATTTGTAAATTCGCAGTTAGGACTTACCATTTTGAAAGGTATGATGAGGCAGGAGGGCGCGTTGTGTTTAAAGTAGTTTCTTCACTCCAGCTGGACGAGCGGAGGAGTGAGGCACGGAGCAGGGCGAAATTGCTGGTGCCACCCGGCACTGCGCGACTGCACTGCAACCAACCTGGATCCTGTCGCGTCGCGTCGCGACGCCTCGAGCCGATACAAACACTGGAAACATTCGAACGCCGCGGGTGAGTCATGCGGATCATCTATGCCGGCTGCAACCTCTTCGGGCAGGTGCCTTCCTCAAACGCTCTAGCTATCGACGCCTTTCAAGTTCTTCCCCTCGACCTGGAGCATTCGCAAGATCTTCTCGACGTTGCCCTGGGGCATTCCATCACCGTGTACCTCCGAAAGGACGGGGTGTTCTTCCACGGACACGGTTTGCAACCTAGGGAGACGCACCAAGTGACCAAGCTGGACGTGGACACCACGGCCAGACTGAAATCTGTCAAGGCGTGTGACACCAGCGTGTTCTTGATCGACGACAATGGCGATTTGTTCGTCTTGGATTTTCTCGCGCGAAATCCCTCGTTTGTCAAGAGGATACTTCGTTGGGATGCGGGAGCAGACGATCAGTTAGTTGACTTTGCACCGGGGTCCACGATTAATCTGGGATTGCTGAAGTCGGGCACCGTGTTAAACGTCCCCGAGAAATTGAAGTTTCATCTGGAAGAGGGTTGCAGTGTGAAAAAGATTATCGCCGGATATGAGCACGCGGTTATCTTGGATACTGTTGGAAGGGTTTACACCGTTGGCAACGGGAGGCGGGGACAACTTGGTAACGGAGCTCTGGAAGTCCTGAAAAACCCTCAACTTGTTCAGTCGCTCGATGGGATCTTCGTCACCGACGTCGCGTGTGGTGGTTGGCACACTTTGGCGCTGAGTAGGGACGGCGATGTGTACATTTGGGGGTGGAATAGTGACGGACAAATCGGTTTGTTTGACGAGCACAATGAATCCGTTAGTGTGGTGCCGGTCCCGCAGTATTTACCTCTACCAGATGCGGACATCAACGTGGCGTTTATTGCCGCCGGAGGACGACACTCTATATGCATCACAAGTAATTGATTTGATTGATTATTTTGAATCCTGATTAATACTCATGTTTTCCAGGTGATAACAAGGTTTATGCATTCGGTTGCAATAAATTCAACCAACTCGGTATCATTGACTATGAACAAATTGTAAACAAACCAACGAAAGCTTATCAAGTACCGGATGGATATAAAGTGAAAGGTGTGGTGTGCGGACCGTCATCAACTGCAATTCTTACTGATTGAAACTCTGTTTTCTTGGCATGCTGGAATTGTTTGAGCGTATTGGAGATTTTTTATTCAATTGTGATATTTCTTCCGGTTTTATCTTGACTCAACGTACAAATTCTTCGGGGCTTCACATATTAACATAGCACAATTAAGAACTTTGAAAAATGTTATAGTTTTAAATAAAAATGATTGTTTATTATTATTATGGGCAAAATTCCGCTTGTAACACTCGGTTTATCTTCATATCTAGTTACTTTTTTACTTCGTTAACGAGTATTCAGATGTCGCTGTGTCTTCCATGTTGAATAGTGAGCAATTCTATAAAATCAACCTTGACTCGTCACCGTCGCTATGAAAGAAAGAAACAACACGATAATGAAAGAAGATGGCTACATAGAACTGTCAATTCTCACCAGTAAGAATCCGCTATTCGAGGCACTTCTCATTTTATCATTACGCCGCACACGTCGAAGTTGTCCCTTAGAATTTTACTAACCATGGAAACCCCGTTTACACGGCGGACTTAACACCAACCCAGAAATCCACCTCAACGCCGATTACACAGTAAATCATCAAAATTAGTCAGTAACAAGTGTTCCATAATAATTTTTTTTGTGTAAATATACTTAATACAAGTGTACAACTTTCAATCATCTAGATTTCTCTCACCACACGCGATGTCTCATCAGACTGGAATTCAAGGTACCATTGTATCAATCGAACATTCATATTTTACCAAATTTTCCCGTTTACAGCCAATGATGAGCTCAAATCGTTTTTCGCAAAGTGCAGAGATGGCCAAATCCGTCTTCTTAAAGTAGTTATTGAAGATGGTAAGTTTCTACACCTTAAATTCATACAATCATAGACAAAAATTACAATGATAACATATTTTATATTACAGAGCAATTAATGCTTGGAACATGTATGAAACAGTCAAGTACATGGGAAGGGGATTATGACAACTTCATTCTGCCTCAAATCGAGAAGAATGATCCATGCTATGTGCTATACAGGTTTGATTCTTGGAACGTCTCTAGTTATGATTGGTTGCTCATTAGTTGGGTGCCAGACACAGCAACGGTTAGACAAAAGATGCTATATGCTTCAACTAAAGCCACTTTGAAGACTGAGTTTGGTTCCTCTTTGATTACAGAAGAGATGCATTGCACAATAATGGTAAAATCGAGGGAATTGTGGAGTAATTTTATCTGGGAAGTGAGTTTAACTGGGTGTGGTTTTGCTTGTTGTTACAGAGTGATATTAACTTAGATGGCTATAAGAAGCATAAACGTACTACGGAGGCGCCGGCTCCTTTAACTTCCAGGGAGGAGGAGCTCCAGGAAATAAAAAAATCCGAAGTCAGGACCGACGTTAGCGTCGACTCGAAACATCAAACGTTGGGGGGAGTTTTGTTTCCTATTGCTCAGGAAGTTAAAGATGCGATTAGTCGATTGTGTTCAGGGAAAATTGATTATATTCAAATGAAAATTGGTAAATTTTCTTATTCTAGATTACCTGACAAAGTTTGATGTATCGTTTTGATGTTTCTAGATATCGAAGGGGAAAAAGTTTTGTTGGAAACCGCCGAAAAAATCACGGTGGCCACTCTCGCGAAGAAAATACCGACAGATCACGCGCGTTATCATCTTTACAAGTTCTGCCACACGCACGAAGGCGATTATTTGGAGAGTATCGGTGAGTAGAAACACAAGGTTTCCCAAAAACATTTAAAAGCTCTAAAATCGTGTTCCAGTGTTTATTTACTCAATGCCGGGGTATAATTGCACAATCAAGGAGAGGATGTTGTATTCTAGTTGCAAACAGCCTCTGACCGAGTCGATCTCAAGTTGGGGTGTTGACATCGCCAAAAAGGTTTGATACATTTTGCGAAACATCTACAAAAGTAAAACAAACATTTGAATTGCAGTTGGAGATCGACGATGCTGCCGAATTGACCGAAAAGTTCTTATACGAAGAACTCCATCCGATCAAAAATCTGCATCAGCCCAAATTCGCCAAGCCGAAAGGTCCTGCCAACCGCGGTCCGCGTCGCCTCACAAAACCGGCGGAATAAAATGCTAAATAACAAGTTTTAGGCCTGACATAGGTAAAAACTTCCTTCTTTTTTACACCCTCTTAATGTTGATAGCATTCTTATGCTTATTTCGTGTGCTTCGAAAGGTGGCACAACATAAAATTGTAAAAGTTTAAAACGGTTAAAAAGTTTCCAGGAATGTTTACAAGTATTATGTACGAGTTACTATTAATTGATATTTATATAATGAATATTTAACGCTCAAAGCATAAAATATCATATTTCTATCTGATGTTTTTATTGTTCTCTTGGATTCTAATAATATTTGTAGTAATTTTTTATTAGTTGAGTGATCTTAACAGGATGCAACTCGCATCGGTATTAAATCACATGTTCGAGTTACAGACTTTCACCCTAGGCAACCAAGTATACATCAACGCCGTTTGTTGTAATTCCTGTTTTCTTTTTGCAAATAACAAAGTGGTTTATGACCTACATACTAAGATGATATTTAGTAGAAATATAAAGAGATCTTTAAGCACAGATATAGAATTTGCTGAAATTAATGCAGAACTGTTGTCATCTTTGTCGTTTTCTCGTCAGCTGACATCGTTTGACGTTCGTCGTGTGATTGTGTCAGTGGTGTCAGTTCGTCGGTGTGTTGCTGTGTTCCGTGGTCGCGTTTCACGTTCATTAATCCTCGCATGGAAATCAGAA
>JARRAA010005047.1:0-10273 GCA_030557295.1 Ecitodaemon sp. MM-2014
GTTTACAAAAATGTTGACGAGCGGCAACAACGTGGGAATATTTGTATGTGTACACCGAGTGCTACAATAAAATTTATAGGAAGAAAACAATGTAGTACAAGTTAATGCACCTCTAGTTTATAATCGAAATTAATTTGTACATGAAAATACTTCATTACCTGTCTTCAAATTCGTAATTTTTTTTAATTTCCAGCACCTAGTAAACGTAATAACGATAATTCGCCTTCGTCCACACTTGGTATGTTATTGTACGCTAGCGCCACCTGCAAACGCCACGTGACCTCAGCGTATTTGCACCAGAGAAGTGCGCGAGTTGTCAAGCTTGGCTCGCTTTTATCAAATTCCTCGTACATAATATGTTATCGCGACGTGTAACCAAATTGATTCACGGTCACAATCGCAAGATGCACAGGAAGGCGTCGAAATGAAACTCGTCTACAAGAATGTCGATCGCGAGGGCGGCGGGTAAGCACACGCATGATCACTTTTTGCGCACTTTTTCTAGGTTAGTTCACATGCTCAATCATAGTTTTCGCGAGCGTCGCCGTCGCGACTTTCGTTTGTTTCGAACGCTCGTCCCTGCCGTCTGCCATTTGTTTACGCGTCTCCGCTCGAGTTTGATCACAAACGTTTCGGCGACGTGGACTGCGGACGATAATGAACGATGCATTATTCGATTGCAGGGATATTGGCCTCATCCCCGAAGAGCCAGAGGATATGTGGCATGCATACAACTTGATATCCGAGGGGGATTCGGTGCGCGCTTCGACGGTGCGTAAGGTGCAGACGGAATCGACCACCGGCTCGTCGTCCTCCAGTCGTGTGCGCACGATGTTGACGATTTCGGTTGAGAACATTGACTATGACACTCAGGCTTGCATGCTCCGCTTGAAGGGAAGGAACATCGAGGAGAATCAATATGTGAAAATGGGTGCCTATCATACCTTGGATTTGGAGTTGAATAGGAAGTTTTCGTTGCGGAAGCCGGAATGGGACTCCGTCGCGTTGGAGAGGGTCGACATGGCTTGCGATCCCACACAGAATGCTGATGTGGCTGCAATCATTATGCAGGATGGTTTGGCACATGTTTGCTTGATCACCTCAAGCATGACTTTGGTCAGGGCGAAAATTGATGTGAGCATACCGCGGAAACGGAAAGGATTTGTTCAACAACATGAAAAGGTAAAAAATCGGAGTTTAAATGAAAGTTATTATAGTCGATATTTTCCATTTTCCTTATGAAAGTTGACTTCAGAACTATTCTTTAACATGTTACCAGGCGCGTTATGGTCGAATCGACCGAACATTTTGATCGAAATAGGAAAACTATTGCAATTGTTTTATTATGAACTTAAAACTCCAGATTTGTTAATTATTTAAGAGTTATTAGTAATTATATTTGCAAAGAACTGGTTTAGTTTGATGTGCTGAATCTATATCTGGTAATAAAATTGGCCACACATCAAGTTTTTCTACCGATTTGAAGTCAAAGTTCGGATTTATGTCAATTTAAGTAATTTATGGCATTAATTTCCGCTTAAAATGTTTGGCCAAATTGTATTCCAAAAAACACGTCTAAATAGAGAATTTCGTGATGAACAAATTAAGAAAAACACGAATGAAACTGCGCTTTTATTGAATTGCTTCTAAACCGCGAAAATCTGCGAAAATTCTACGCTGCTCCGACTCAGATTAGACACAACAGTGCGTAACGCATCATGCAAACTGTATTACCCAAAATCGAGAAAATCCGAACTTTGCTGCGAGTTGTGAAAAGTTCTGACGTGTTAGACAACTTTTGATTTCAGATTCGTAATCAGCACACCAAAATACATAAGAATCACTTAAAATTCTTCACGCAGGACAGTGTTATTTGAATTCAATTGATTATATTTCCAGGGTTTAGCAAAATTTTACGACACCGTCATCCAAGCCATCCTCCGACATATCAACTTCGACGTCGTAAAATGCGTCCTGGTAGCTTCGCCCGGCTTCGTTCGCGATCAGTTCTTCGACTACATGATTCAAATGGCCATCAAAACGGACAACAAGGTGTTACTGGATAATAGGAGCAAATTCATGCTCGTTCACTCAAGCTCAGGTTTCAAACATTCTTTACAAGGTTAGTACTTCAGTGAAATCAAATTAAAAGACAGGAAGCGTAGAAGGAGAAAAACACGTTCGCTTTGTTTGCCATGCAAAATCTCCTGTACTTCGAGATTTAAAAAAATCTCTTCTGTTGGCACTAGAAATTCTACAAGACTCCGGCGTGATATCGAAAATAGCCGACACGAAAGCGGCGGGCGAGGTAAAGGCGCTGGACACCTTCTACACCACCCTGCAGATGGAACCGGCCAAGGCGTTCTACGGCAAGAAGCACGTCGAGAAGGCGAACGCGTCGCAAGCGATCGAAACGCTGCTCATCACCGACAGCCTGTTCCGCTGCAGCGACGTCGCCCTGCGCAAAGAATACGTCCGGCTCGTCGACTCGGTGCGCGAGGCGGGCGGCGACGTGAAAATCTTCTCCAGCATGCACCTCTCGGGCGAACAACTCGAGCAGCTAACGGGGGTCGCCGCCGTCCTTCGCTTTCCCATGCCCGAGCTCGACGAGGACAGCGACGAGAGCGATACCGAATAACAAACGCTAAAACTAACGCTAAAACCGAAATGGTGATAATCGGAATAATATCGCGCAGGTAAGACTATTTTAACGCCTTAATGATTGGATTGTTAATGAATAATTTGTGGTGCAATGTGTCAAATTCGATATTTGATACCTTATTAGAAAGGCGCGTAATTATGAAGTCGTCACTTCGTGCGGCACCATCGATGTTTTGACAATATTTTACTATTTGTATATTTAATGATGAACAACGCGATCCGAGAGTTTAAGAGGGAGTTGTATTTGCACTTGTTTAGCGCTATTTCGAACAAATGCAAACAGTCAACTGCAATAGTTTGTATTTTATTTATAAATACAAAATCTTATTCAACGTGTTTTTTATTTTTCGTTTCGTAAATCGGATTATTCGTTTCAAAATGTTACTTAAGATAATTAAGCTTTCGCTGATTTTTTCTTCGCCTTCTTCTCGGCTTTTTCCTTCTCGTCGTGCAGCTTCCGCTTCTTTTTCAGGAGCCAAGCCTCCTTCGCTCTCTCCTGTCGCCCTCTCATCATGCTCTTGTACAGTTTGCGATGCTTTCCCTTGACCATCTTCTCGCGCAACTTGAAGTCGGCTTTGTCCTGCATTTTCTCCGCCCAGGGCACTTCCTTGACGATTTCTCCGGCCTTGACGCTCAATTTCTTCTTTTTGGGCTTTGCATCTTCTCCCTCCTCTTCCTCTTGGTCGTCGTCTTCGTCACCATCCGAAATGTGATTTTCGTCATTTTCTTCGTCGGAATTGTCGCTTTCGTCATCGCTCTGATCTTCCTTGTGCATCTTCTCCAGTAACTCTGGATTGTACAGCGCCTTCTCTTCGGGAGGAATGTAACTCTGATCGCGGTCCTTGTCGACGAACGGCGATAAATGCGGGGGAAGCACCGAACCGATGAAGTATTTGTTCACCGGTAATAACTGCCTAGTGTTAACGGAATCGAACAACCACTGCGGTTGGATGTAATATCTGCTAATGTACTGTTTCTCCATTGATGGCCTGTCAACAATCTGATGCGTGATGCTCTCGTCAGTTTCCTCATACGTGCTGCCGGCGAACAAGCTTTTGTCCCAGGAAACTTCGCCGCCGAAGCATCTGATCAGGAAGACCAGCGGCTCCCTGGGAACTTCCCTGTTTAGGAAAAATTTCAAGCCTTTGAACAGGACTTTGAGGTTTTTCAACGAGTCGGCCTCCTTCTTGAGCTCTTCCACCTTCTCCGGGTCCTCTTCGTTTGTAAAACTGTCGATCTCAACCTCGTCTTCCTGGGCATTATTCACTCTGCTGATTCCGCAATTTAATGCGGCGACGCGTTCGGAGACAAAGACGTTCTCGTCGTTGTAAGCTTTCTCAGCTTCGGATTCCTCGATCGCTGCGAATTTCGGCGGATAATACAAGTTCAAAGTGTGATACAGTCTGAAGTTGACAAAGCCTAACAGGACGACATAAAATTCAACAAAGGTGGACATCACTTTAAAGTCCACATCTGCCTTGCTCTGAGGCTCAAAGGAGAAATGATGTGGGACAATCCAAGTGATGGTTTGGCCCTTAATTTCTGCCTGATAATAGTACCCCTTAATAGAGACAAAAACCTTCCTGAGTGCTCTGGCTTCAATGACATAGTGCAAAAATTCGATTGTGAGTCTCCTGCACATGTCACTCTGTTCTCTTGGCACATGTGACAGTGAAGGAAATGTGCTGAACAAGAAGCACAGTGTCAAACAGTCATCCATATCTTGGATTGCATCAATGAATGTGGGATATCTTTCCTTGACAATGTGATCCAGTGTGATTGATGGATGATTCCTCAAGTATCTCCTCATTGTTTCAAAATCTTTGATGCTTCTTGCCCTACTGACCTTCCTGTTGAAAATTTTGTAATCGCGGAACTTCCATATGATTGGCTCGTGCATCAGGAACTGGATGTCTTTGATGTGGTACAAAGTCTTGACACCAGTCACGCCTTTTTGCGCCCGCTTGCGATTCCTCGGCTCGCGTGGGTAGACACCTTTTATGATGCATAGTCGACGAAAGTTATTCAGGGAGAGTTGTAATTTCTTCAGGGCGCAGCGACGACTTATGAATTGCGCCCCCTCTCCAGAGGAGAACTAAAATTATTTAAAATAGATATAGTGATAGATTATATATGGTCCAGAAGGAAATGATTAATAATACCTTCTTTTTGCGATTTCCCATTGTTGTTTCGCTTATGTATTAAGTTTAATGATAAATATCTCGGAAACTGCGCACGATGCGCACCGTGTTTGAAAACACGTGCAGTAAATGAACGAGGCGAGAATTTCTAGGTTAGATTTGTTGTCTTACTAGAAAAGTTACCAACAGTTACTAAATATACCAGAACCGTACTTAAATTGTTAGAATATTTTACGCCATGTTAACTCTCTATTTAGTCTATTAGGAACTGGAGCTAATCTTAATTAAGTAAATACTCTTTTATTTAAATTATTTGATATCCGTTTCCTCTAAAAGTAGCTTTGTTGTGTTACTAGAAAAATACTAAACTAACTAAAATCAGAACCGTACTTGATTAATTCTAAATTTTACGTTGTATTAACTGTTTAATTAGTGTATCGGGAATTGCAACAACTTATAATTAAGTAGGACTCATTTATGTTTATAAAATTTATTACTAAAATTATCACATCATTGCATTCTCGTCAAAATAAATGTTTTTACAAAATTTATAGGTTGCTACTAAAAGTGCCTAAATATCCCTAGACATCTCGAGATTTTTGCATTTGAATTATGAGGTTAAGTCCGAATAAACATCTGCCGCAAAAACTCGTTAAAATTGTAATATTTCCCCTTCGCAAGTGCTAAAAACAAGCTTACGATAAAGTGATCCGTTTAAAATGATGAATCCGCTAAATATGATGAGCGCCCCGACTTCGTTCGAGTCAGATAGCATATTGGTAAATTCAAGTTGCTAACATTGTGATTGAAATGCATTTCTATATTATTATCTTAATTTCCAGAGTCGGATGCACAATGCACTATTAAGACAGGACCAAAGATGTGCTGAGCTGACCACTCTTTTTGTACGAGCCACCAAGCAAGATCTACAAACAATTTTCCCCATTTTAGTTGATAATATATTTGGCCCACATGGAACATACCATTGGAACCTGAGAAAAGTTAATGCAGAGTCTGCCTGTTTTGAGTTCACAACACTCATGGATTTTTTGAAGCCTGAGGGGCCCATGTTCAAGCTAATATACTCCTTGCTGCAAGATGTTACAATTAAATATGACTTCAGTTTAGCTTACTTACCAGTATGTTTATATTATAAACTATTTCTAGTTTTTTGGATTGATTTTAATGTCATTCTTAATTTTAGACCAAAGTTAGGCAAATGTTAGATGGCCCAAACATAAATCCATTTTACAATGAGATTATTCAATACACAAATCATCAATCTGGAAGACAATTAGTTTCATTGTTATTGAGTAAGTCAATTGTTGAATTATTAACATAATTTTATGTGTTTTGTTCTAATAATTTTCTTAATGTTCAGATCCATTTGATTACTACATCTTCCACTTTGTCTACCACTTGATAAACCCATGTCATCAAAGAATCCAAAGTGAAGAAAACTGGAACACTGTTTACTATAATTTGTGTGCTGAGTATTTGCTGCATTTCTTTCCCACAACACTTGGAACCCCAATTCTGCCTGTGATAAATTTCTATCATGGGAAGAACCCCATTCAATCCACCCAACATGTTATCAAGTATGTATTTCACAAGTTCAACATAAAACCAACTCAAACTCAAACATAAATACATAAATAATTGTTTTCTAGGCCCTATAAGCAAAGTTCAGTCTTGAAACAAAATCTCTTTGGTGATCCACATGTAAATGACTTGAAAGTAATGCACCAACATATTGAGAAGCACCCGCGGAATGAAATATGGAGAAGCGAAACGATTTTAATGGCCATTATTGATTTGTGGTTGAGTAATGATCAAGTTTGTTCACAGTATAATAACTTAGCAGGTGGTAATGTAAGTTGGACGTTAAAATTTGTAATCCTTGCATATTTCTTAATTTTCACATAATTTTTAGTACCCTGAGTTACCAAGCGGTGATTATATTAGAATAATTCGTGTAGTTGTTAAGCATCTTCACGCATTTTCGTCGAACGCCATGGACGATAATAGTTCGCTTGGGGAACTCAAGAAGCATACCTTACCTATGATGCAGTCGAGAATGTATGTATTTTTGAGGAACTTGTTGCACAGATGGCCTCTGGACGAGTCTTTCCGACTCGTTTTGGAATTGTGGTTGAGTTTCATACAGCCGTGGAGATATGTACATGATACTTACAACAGAGGGTATGTTAAAGTCTGCATTAATTGCTTTTATATATCTACAAAGCTACTTTGCTTGTATTCAAAATCATTTGCATATTGGAATTGTTGTTATAAATGATATTCAATGCAGAGAATAGAAAGTCTTCTCTTAACTAAGTCTGATTGTGAGATAATTTTGTCATAATCAAGGTTTCTTCACAAATAATTCATAATAACTCCAAATATTAAAAAGTTGGTTTAAAGAAAAAATCAGTTGTAGAATTGTTTTCCACTAAAAGGCGCAACATTGTCATCTAAAATGACTTCAAATTAAAAATTTATAATCTTGAGATATTTGTGCAAAATCGCGGATTTGGATCTCGATATGCGTGTGGTATAGTTGTTAAGTTATAATTTTCTTTAACTAGGGGTGGAATTCATAAAGTCGTACCGACATCGGCGCCAGTCCCAGACGATACATCCAAATTTGCTGACGAAAAGACATGGATACATTTCATCGCCGAAAACCTATTAGTGTACATCGTCATTTTACAACAATTGATACCCAGATTTGCCCGAATCGATTTAGCGAGTCCCAAAAATGCTCAAATGTTATTCAGATTAACGAAGGTACGTATTTTCACACAATAAATAACCAAATAGTAATTTTACTCTTCCGCTTCAGGTGTTTAATCAACAAAATTTAGTTAACATGCTGAAAAAAGTTGAAAGTTTGGTAGAAAACAAAAACTACTCTCCGACTCACCATTCCTCGCTTAACTACTCGTCAATTTTGCCACCTCTGTCGCCGACATCTCGCTGGTCGACGAATAACACGACAGACATCTACAGTTCCACTCATATAATGCAGGACATATCCCCGGAAAACATCCACCCTGCGAACTTCTTCGGCTCCAATTACGATTCGTTCGCGTCCAAATACATGAGTCTCGTCAGACAGAAAATCTATGAGCTGGAAGGACCTAACTTCTGTTATAAACCGATGTTCTTGGCGCATCCCGCCGCCGAAGTTTACGAACTTCTTAAACTGACCAAATCGAGCGAGATTAAAGCCGTCGGGTTACTGGAAGAATGCAAAAAGACCCAAAAGAACGACGGAGGTTTATGGAACTTGTTATTCGGGTGTCCTCCGAACGACGGTGAAATTTCATTGCAAGACAGACAAAAAGCACCAACGTTTTTAAAAAATACTGCGGATAATTTGATTGAAATGTTTCAGATTAAAGATGTAAGCGCACTAAATGGCTTGTAATTTAGATATTGTTATAATTTGATTATTTATTACAGTTCCATAATTTTGATGTCACACCTGAAAGAGTGCATGAATTATCCAGGGACCAATCGGAGTTTTCCGATAATTCATACGCGACGATTATGACACCAACGAAGGTGAAGGAGAGACTGAAAAACATGAAATATGAAGGCGATCCGGACTTGATTCCTATTCGCAGTTATGAGGTCGCATTCCTTGTGAGATTATTCTACATGTTGGCAACTAATATCAATCAACAGGTAAATTCCCTTTTTGAAATTCTGCGATCTAACATTTTGTTATTTATTTCGTTTGTTGTTTTTTTTTCAGTACGGCCCCGTCTTAACAAGATGGTACTACAGCAACAGCTTCAGAGGACGTTTTATTTCGAATTTCTTGCAAGATCCGATACAAGTATACAAATTTGAAAAGTGTCACGGTACATCCCGTCGCGTCATGTATCATCTTCCTCCGCGCGTAAGCTTCCGTAAATTCGCGCACAAAAGTTTAATATTCTATCTTGCGCTTGGTAGCTTGTTTGCGATTTGGGCGGGATTCGGTTTGACCACTTTCCTGATTGGATTTGTTGTTGTCAATGTGTTGTTAGCATTATTTAGAGCGACGTTTAGTTCCCGAGTTGCGCCAACTTTAGACTTGAACTTCAACGATTCCCTCGACGAGTAATAATTCAATTAATTAATTGTGCTAACATAAATTTAATAGATTTGTATGTCAAGCCATGTTTTAATATTTATACAGAAAGCAAATTTCACAAAATGTTTCGGCAAATTTGATTTTAATCCTGTTGGGTTTCCTCGGTGATATTCGATAACTTTTTCGTCGATTTTTCGCTCAGATCCGTGTCGCCCTAAAGATTTTCGAAAAATGACTGAATAGTTAAATTAAAGAGAGCGCCATGCGTGGTTTTATAACTTACTATTAGATCGTGCGGTTCTTCCAAGTCGCTGCTATCTTCGTCGTCGGAATTGTTCGCCGCTCGTTGCAGGAAGAGCTTTACTTTGCGCATGCCTTTCAAGCTGCTCAGACTGGAGGTCCTCGTAGGTTGCTTGTTGTTAAAGCACGTGAAAATGTCCTCGGGAACTGGCGGCAGATTCACCACGCTGTTTAAGTCGATCAAGGAATCTCTCGACCAGTTCTCGGGGTATTTCTCGTCGACGTCACTCTTTACGCTTTTCACGCTGCACGACTGATGCAAGGATGGCGAATTCTCCGCCATTTTCTGCCGCGCCTCCAAATATTTAATCTTTTCGTGGATGTTCGACGAAGGTTGCGGATCAGACTCCGACTCTGGCTCGTCCATCTCGCTGAGCTCTTTTTCAATCACCTGCAGCAGTTTCTCGAATTCGAGCTTCACGTTGATCGTGTTGTACTCGGAATTCGCGTTGTTTTCAAGGACCGTGATGCCGTTCGCGACTATGCGGTGCGCCATGCCTAGAAACTTGTTGCAAGTGTATTGCAGCTTTCGTAAATTCTTTGCGGCACGTCCTGTGACGCTGCGAAGGTAGCAGATGTACTTGTCGCCTTGGACCAGACGCTCTTTCATGTCCATTCCCATTTCCGTCATGGTAATCGCATTGCGCAACATCTGTTCCATCTGAACGGCGAGCGGGATGCAATCTGGGACTTCGCGAGCAGACATTTTCACTTTTTTTGTGATAGGTGTTTTGTAAAATTGAGAAAATATTGACAATTACGACGCCGGGATGACATATAGATAATTAAATTAATTTTTGTTTGTTATGGCTTGCTTTCGAAACATTTTTGGCGTAAACAGAACGAGGGATGTTGATTTGTTCGCAAATGTTCTGTTGATGTTCGGTTCGGTACACTAATATTACCAAGAGGATAGACAATAATAGGAATAAGAGAAATGGTTGTTTTTCACGTTTTTTTGAAAATCTAGCACAACGCACAACAAAAAAAAATCAATGAATTAGGCAGTAATAACTGCGATAAATAAAGCACCGTACGTTTTTGTTATTCTCCAGCCAGCCGCCAAGCCTACGAATCCAAGTAA
>JARRAA010005059.1:0-17958 GCA_030557295.1 Ecitodaemon sp. MM-2014
CTCAAGACTAAAGATATATTCTCTCTTACGACTATATATACACGGCTAGGTTATTAAATATCATATAAAAACTAGCTGGTGACTCTCTGGGTGTCCAGAGGGTCGTTGTAGGAACGTGCGCGTTCCGCACTTTCGAAATGGTCGGCGGCAGCATGAAACACTGAGGGCGTTCCTTCAATAAACAACGCTTGCCGCCGGCTGGAAATCAATCGTAAAAGAGGTAAGATATCGGTTGGGGATCCTCCCGATATCTGTGGTTGAGGACACGTCCGTAACAATGGACTTACCGGCGATAACTGGCAATTGGGACTAGTTGGAAATTAAGCAGTGCCTAATATAGAGGTAATATATATTGAAATTCAATCAAGGATATTTGCATTCCATTATTTTTAAATAATAATTTAAATAATAATGTGAAGTGAAATTAATAAATCGAACGAGATAATGAGTAAAATTACTTACGTACTTATTAGTATTAGCTTTACTCCTTAATAATAACAAAAACATCCACACGTGCCAAACTGATAGTAGATAGTTATATAAGATAGTTATACATGTTTGTTATTTTTAGTTTGTTGCGTAAATATCTGTCTATAGATAACAACTTTTAACGCACGACACTTTATGAATAAAATATCGCACATATCGGACCTTTTACAATTTTCTGTTAATTGAGTTCACTTTCCAATCACTATTTATACGCACGTGTGGAAATATAAATACAACGAATAACATAACATTACAAAATTACGTTAATTGTTATTTACACATTTTAAATAGAAAAACTCTATGTCAGAAGTGGGATTCGAACCCACGCCCTCAGAGAGGACCAGAACGCTCAACCTGCATTTGGCTTACAGGTAAGTTCGCACTTGAGTCTGGCGCCTTAGACCGCTCGGCCATCCTGACAACTGGCTTTTTGTTTATTTTAGATGCACCTGCTTCGTAGTTGAAAATTTAATTTAATTTTAAGGAACACGACTTCGGTGAAATTTCTAAATGAATTTATTTTATGTCGACCGGCATCATCACTATGAACGTTAAAATATTTACTAAGCTTGTATTACTGTAACAGGCCTGTTAACTTATTGTTTGTTGATATTGACATTCTCAACCTTGCACTTATATATTTTTACAATTTTTACATATATTTTTACACCCCATTGATTGGGAAACATTACTTTGGCACGATTTCTAGGTCCGAGAGAGCAGTTTCACATCACAGTTTTACTCTCGCGCGCTGCCCAAGCCAAAAGTTTAAAGTTAATTAAATCATATTGCTTGGATTTGGCGTTAAACAGTGTACGTTACTTACATCAGGCTGAAATGTCTATTAGGCTTTCGGCCTATTAGCGTAAAACATTACTCACAATAACAACTCGCGACGTAAGTACCTATTACTAGTTATACATGTTAAAATAATATACAGGCGCGCCGTGGCACCCATTATCACGGCTACTAGCTTTATCTGCATGTTATTCGGGAATAATAGTAATGATTATATATTAATGGGTTAAGTAATAATTAATGACGTAGGCACGTGTCATGCCACGATTTGTATAAAATTTGAACAAGCGTACTGTACCATTCGGAAGCTCATTTTCCTCTACAACACCGTCTTCATTTATTAAGATTCGTAACCTTTGACCATGAGAAGAAGCTCCGAAATTGGCTCAACTTCTTCGATTCTCGGCCAGCCGATTTCTGGCAAACGGGCATCGACAAACTGGTCGAACGATAGCAAGAGATCGTTAGCAATAGCGGAGAATGCATAGATTATTATTAAATTGTTGTTATATTTTATGAAGAACAGTCGATTTTTAATAGAGAAAAACGCTCATTACTTATTACTCAGCTCACAATCAATACCAACTATTTTCCTCCCGAATTTTCTCATCTCTATTTAGAATGATGGAAGATGTGGACGATAATACAACAATTTGATCTATTGGATTTTCTCATCTCTATTTATTGTAGAAATACGACAATTGTGAGCGATTAAACGCTCAGTACTTGTTACTCAACCCAAGAGAATCAAGGCATGCGTCCTATTTGCCAGAATCTAACGATGCAATATTGTAGATTCGATACACATGAAACCGCCCTCAAACCTACGCCACTTTTCCCAATTAATCATGCAGATACGAGTCGCACAAATAAACTAAACGTTTATACACAAATTTCATAGTCATTACACCTTTATTTTTTTAGGAACACAGTGATGAAAGGTTGAACAAAAAATATTATAGGTAATACTAATTTGACCGAAAATCATAGTAACTGAATAACAGGACAGATAGATTTTATACTTTTCCTAATGTTGTATTGCTGTGTATAATTACAATGAACAAAAGTGCAAGAGCTTTGCTATAAATACATTTACTTCAATTGAAATCCTCCTCTGAAGCAAGGTTTAAGAAGACAATGTCATACTATTAAATGTACTCATAAGCAATGTAAAATGCTCCCTATTTGACAAAGTTAACTGTCATTCAGGAGTTTACCGAGCTCATCCACCTCCAGGCATGGAGCAGTCCTGAATTTCCTTCATTGTACCCATTCTCCTTGGCGGTCTACTACAATTTAATTTTTAGTATTACTTATTACTATTATATAAATAATATATCAAGTTTACCCTCCAGGTCCACCTGGGCCATTTCCACCATCACCCCGGCGGCTGCTGCTGCCGCCAGTGACAGCTGGATTGGTAAAACCAAATAATGTTTGGAAACTGAAAATTAATTTAATTGTAATATGGGGGCCCATTATGTGTATTCGGGTCAAAGATATGTAATTTAATTTATCATCAATCAATTAGGACATATCTGATATATTACTAGCAGGAGGTGTTGGGGATGGTGTGGTTAGATAATATGAAATATTAAGTAAGATTGAATAAAGTTTAAACTGTTAGTGAGGATCTACTTATGGCAAATCAAATAACATCACTGACAACCCAATGTACAATGTATACTAAAAAGACCATATGAAAATAAAGTTCAGAATACTCACAACTGCACAATAAATCCTGCAGCACCCCTAAATATGTCTGCAATACGCCCTAAGCTCCAGGGACGTGTTTGGTGCACCGACCCATCTAGGAAGGATATTATGTTATTCAATTGCATCAGTAATATTCAAATATCTCACCTGGTGCAATGTACACCATCTTCAATATTTATGTTGTGTGCATCTATAACTATACTAATTTTGCTTACACGTACAATGAATTAAAATGAGAATGACATGGAACTTGTGGACAAGGTGGACGAGGTGGACAACAACAATAACGATTATAACCTCTGAAACAAATGAAAATTGACAGTTGACCGAAATTCAACAATTTAATTTTAAAAGATTTATAACACTGCAATCAGTATTAATTATTTTCCAACTAAAAACCCAATCTTAAACCCGCATATGCATTTTATTTACCTTTTTATTTACCAATGATGTTGGTGACCTCTCTGACTGACAATGCCGCTTATAAGGTAGAGTGGTTATATCGGTTATATGGAACCTCCTGTTATATCGCATAAATCATAGACTATATACTAATATACTATTTGTATTCTGTTTATGGCATCAATCTAACGAGATGGAACGAATGCAATACTATGCAATGAAAAATGTTGATATAAATGGAACAAGCACTCGTACGTTTCCTCGTATAAGGTATATAAATATTTAATATTTTTGGGGGGCGCAAAATCGACTGTGAACTGGATTGTACGTGCAATCGTGCAGTCCACTCACTTGGAAGATAATCAAAAAAATACTAATTCAACTCATTGTCAGCCTGTATGCTACATCGTCCGGCAGGCGATAGTTCAAAATGGGACTTTATATGTATACGAAATTATTCATTTAAATTCATAAGATTGAGTTTATATGGTTTAGTCGTGAAAGACTTTACATGTTTCTCGATGAATAATTTAAACTTTTTTGCATTGTTCTGCACAGCAACTGCATTAATAATGCCAGAAATTATTAGGTGATAATTTGCCGTACTATGGCCAAAGAGGGATGCGTAAGAGTCATCCCATGCAAAATTTACACAATAAGAAAATTGTGATACAATACTCAAAATTTTTGTAATAAGTAAATAGAATGCGTAAAGAAAATAACGAAAAAAATTGCCTAAATTTTGGCAAACTTTTTTTAAAAACTATATCTGTAGAATATTATAAAATTCACTACAAAACAAAAATTTTGAGTATTAAAAATAATTCATGACATAAGGTGAAGGTTTTTTGTCGACAATTATAAACTTTTGCAAAAAATTTATATATTATTTGGGATTTTATTTGTATGTTCAACCAGAGAGTATGTATTATATACTCTGTGATACAATTCTCTGTGCCCGCTAAGATTAATGACAAATAACAAAATGACGGGGTTATGAAAATAGTGAAACCTCTGATGTAGAACAATTTTGTCTGTAATCATAAAAATATAAAAGAAGTGTTCTTTTTTTTTTACTTCATCAACTTATTACCAGAATAATACAGCATATAGTAAATGGAACACGTTGGACCATACATTAAAACCGAAATCCCATATAAACGGTTATGAAAATGCATTGCATTGCAATGTAGCGCATTCGTTCCGTCAAACCACAATTTGTGCGTTTTTCGTTAGTGTTAAGCGATACCGGTGATATAAGGGTACCAAATCAATTTTCAAAATTAATTGTGTAGGACAGAGCTTAACAAATAATAAAAAAGTACTTATGTATAAGCTTGAATCGCCTGTCACAAAAGAATAGTGTAAAACCATGCAAAACCTTTGTAGTAGTGGAAGAAACATTTCTTGGCAATTTGATTACAAATAGGCAAATAACAAATGCATTGTATTTTATAATAAATTGATCACTTACAATTAGTAAATATACAAAAGCGTGAAATAAATACTTGACTTAAGTAAAATACCTTAAACATAGAAATGCAAACTTATTATTGAAACTTTCTACAAATTTGTGTTTTTTGATATTGTAAATCTATATCATCAGTCTTCCACGCAATGTACATATAGATTGTTAAGAAGCTAGCCAACAAGACTCTATCGAACCTGAAACAAAGCAATAACAAAAATGTTATGTATTATATTATATTCCATACACATTTAATATAAACATACCTCATTACTGGCACAAACCAAAATATAACAATGAAGCCAATGAAACTTGGATGCCTCATGTGAGCATACAGATTCCTTAATTCAATCGATTTATAAGTCAGTGGTTCTGGCAACTTCAATATTGAATAATAAACTTGCTTCATCCCCAAAAGTTCATTAATATCCATACATATACTACCAATGTAGATCAATAGCCAGCTTAACACATGTGCTAACACATAAAGCCAATAAACTGAGTGATTCTCAATTGAAAATTGCCAAAGCGTGTGATCAGCAGTATACTGCCAATTCACTATTAGAAACTGAAAATATGAGTATGAATATATATATATTTTTTTTTTGCAATCCAGAACAAACTTAACTTACTTCAAGAGCCATACAAGTGGTAATAATATAAATGCTTCTTTGGATGTCCTTTAATCCATAATTATTTATCAAATCTTTTACAGGTTGCATAGCTAGAAGTGAATGTTGCAGAGCAAATATTGACACTAAGGCAGTGTTAATAATTAGCGACCATGTCCACGTTTGATTTGATCGTCCTACAATAAATAATTCATTACTTGTATAATTATGTGCTTTGAGTGGATAGTTCTGGTATACCAATTTTAATAGATGCAACTCCAAAATTCGGATTAGATAAAAAAAACATTAAGTCAATGATAGTGTAAAAGGTACTCAGGAACCCTATAAGGGCAATTGTTGCTTTTCCGACGCCGCGAATCATTGTTTAATATATAAAAATTAATCAGACGTAATCGGACACTACCATAAACAAACTTAGCATGCATGTGCAATGCAACTACACAAGCGATAGAACGAGCACGCCCGAACGCGCAGCACGCGTGCTAGCGAACTGCGTGTGGATGTGTGGATATTTACGGCTATGACGTTATACGGTCATGCGCAGAAGCCGCCGAAGCATTGTAGACAAAGCGTTTACCTCCGCGCCCTGCAAACCCAACGAACCCTGCAACTCCATCCCTTTTCGTTTGGTTTAAAACAATAAGTTTAACGTAATATACACACGCAATAGGCACTCATTTCTGTGCACACTTTGAGATGACCGATTTAAGCTAGTCTAGACTCTAGATCAGTGATTCTGAACCTTTTTTTTTGTTACGGCACATTTGTAATCTGATTTCAAAATTTGGCGGCACAAAAGAGAAGGATAAGTATATAAATAGTATATACCTAAATCACATATCAGAAATTTGGCGGCACACTTTTAGAATTTCGCAGCTCGCAAAAATGCCGCGGCAAGTTCCGCAACAAAAAAAGGTTGAGAATCACTGCTCAAGACTAACCATTAACCCGATTACCCCATTAACGCCATTAACCATCATATTAATCCCTTCCAAATAATCCGCATAACAATGAGATTCTATCTTATAAAATATATATATTCATATAATATAAATGTGCCACTAATGATGTATGAACAATAATTTTCTTTGTGCCTATATATTATTTAGTTTAAAATGATTGAAACGACTCGTTTGGAAATTAAGAATGATGAATTGTATCACTCACAATTTTGGTATTTCTATAATAAATAGAGATGAGAAAATGCAGGAATAGAATGGATTATGTAGGGTAGAGTAACAAGTAATGAGCGTTGTATACCTTATTAAAAATTCGACTGTTCCTCATCTTGAATTCTCGAATTCTCATTCAAGCTATAGGCAGAAAAAAATATAAGTGATACATACGTGAATATTTATGAGTAAATTTTAGAAAGGACAGTGCAGAGCACTTCAGCACTGTTATAAAATTCTCTGGATACCACTGTTTGCGGACAAAGATTTCCAAAACCGCTAATACTGCAAATTAACTAATAACTATTATTAACAGAATTGCAATGAACTTCAATTCTGATAACGCCATTTTCAACGAACGAATACTTATATTTGACGTCACATTTGTATCTGATGGGAAATGCCGAGTACACAATGACGTCAACTAATATGGAACACATTTCCTGATTGTAATATTCTATATTTTGAAGCTTCGCTAAATAATTCATAACAGATTTAAATAATTAGCAATGCACACTAATTTGCTGCTTCGTCGTGGTTCTACGACATATCAAAATTGCAAATACACTTACAGAGATTAATATTGGGTTGAGTAACAAGTCAAGAGCGTTTAAACTAAACGCCTGCCACAATTTGCACAAAATTTGAATTTAGGCCAGTGTATTTATAGTGAAGTGGCATCGATGAACTGGTCATATAGGGGCAGTCAAATTTTTAATAAGGAAAAATAATGCTCCTTACTATCCCACCCAATACAATCAATTCTTCCTGAATTTTCGCTTCTCTATTTAGAATGATGAAAAATGTGGTCTCTATTTTTGAAGGATAACGAAAAATGTGATAAAACGCTCATGACTTATTACTAATTGTAAGCCCAATATTTTTTGTCGGTGAGCAACGTGAATCATGCCTAGAAATAGAATAATTGAAAGGAAGGTTGAGAGCAGTCCAACACCATTATGAACATTTTTAATTTTCTTTAATTTAAAAAAGCATAATATAGAGTGCAAACTGGGACAAGTTGATGCGTACACCTTCACATTTATAATATTGTTGTATAACCTAAACTATGATAGCAAATATCTAAAAATAATCTATGCAAACGTTTTGTTTTATAATTTGAAAAAAATATATTATGTTTGTCGTACGTCCGCAACACATCTGCACCCAAATCGTGTAAATCTTGCGATCCTGCGTGGCCACAAGACGCTTTTATTGGTGCGCACTGCTCTTGGTTTTGCAATTTTACTTAACAATAAATCTCTGTAGGCGTTCACTTAAAGCTAACCTTCCTGGCCAAAATCTTCGGTAAACTTTCGCAATTTATCAAGATCTTCTTCATTAACGGTTGGTTTGGACGTAGACAACGATCTCAAAACGTCACGCTATAAAGATATTAATGTTTGTTATTAATGGTAATTTACTAGATTACCAACATCAACTGATAATAGACATACCTTTGTGACTGGTGGTTCCAAGAGTTTGTCGCCAGCGACCTCCATCCAAGTCATTTCAATCGCGCCAGGTTCTCCGGGAGAGCATGGTGTTAACAGATCATCGGCAATGACGTCCGGATTACCGGGCGTGGGACCCCGCACACGTTTGAAATGAGTCGCAGTTTGTACTTTGCGCACAGGTTGCATTAAGGCATCTCTTACCACAATACCAATATCGGCACCGGAATAACTGACGAATAAATCAATATAACACGGTTAACGTTTACGTTAGTTTACTGCTAATTCTACTCTTACCCATCAGTATTCTTTGCCAACTCTTTTAAATCATCCTCAGTTAACTCGGTGGAAGTGTTTCCTAAATGCAGCTTAAACATAACAAGTCGTGCATGTTCCTCGGGCAACGGAATATATATTCTCTTCTCGAAACGTCGACGAATGGCAGCATCTAATACCCACGGGATGTTTGTAGCGCCCAATACCAAAATCCCCTCGGTATCATTTCCCACGCCCTGCATCTGGACAAGGAACTCGGTCTTTATACGCCTGGCCGATTCGGACTCATTTTCCGAACGCGACGAACACAAAGAATCGACTTCGTCGATGAATATGATGCTTGGTTTGTGGGCACGCGCCAGCTCGAACAGATTCCGGACGAGCTTTTCAGATTCACCCAACCACTTCGAGACCAGATCGGACGAGGAGACGGAGAAGAAAGTCGAGTTGTTCGCTTCAGTAGCAACGGCCTTTGCCAAATATGATTTGCCCGTTCCAGGAGGCTGAAAATTATAATGAGAATTGCATTAATAAACTTTCCAATAGGTAGTTGTTTACTATATATTATGATGAGTAATAAGTCATGTCTGTTTAAACTAAATGCCTGTCCGCTACAATTTGCATAAAATTGGAACAAGTGTGCTATACTATTAGAAAGTTCATTCTCTCGCCTACAACCCTGACGTTTGTTCCACTGGATTTTCGCATCTCTATTTATTGAGGAATAATGACAAATCTGGATGACAAAACGCTTATGACTTATTACTCAACACAATTGAATAGTACATTAGCAATACATCCGAATAAAACAACATAAAACTCAACTTACCCCAAAAAGGAGAATTCCCTTCCATGGAATTCTCTTCCCAGTAAATAAGTGTGGGAACTTGATGGGCAAAATAACGGCTTCTTTCAAAGCCTCCTTTGCTGCATCTAAGCCAGCAACATCTGACCATTTCACCTTAGGTTTTTCTATAACTATGGCTCCCTCAAGTTTTGCTTTCATTTTCTTCTTCTCTGGATCATCACTGTCACTATCACTATCACTCTTTTTATCATCCCTGCAATAAGTTACATTATTATTATCTATAAATCTATAAGTATTATATATTATACTGAATAATATTTTACTAACTTGTCTTGTTCTCCATCTTTAACTGGCTTCTTTTTGCCCTTCTTTAGGGAGTCTTTAATCTTTTCAGCTCTTTCTAGGTATTGACAACACTTGGCTCTAATACTTTCTTTTGCTTTCTCACCTTGTGCTTCATCTGAAAGCAATCAATATCACATGAAGCATATAAACAACAAACTAATTTATGTACTCACATTTAATTGCGTGCAGAAAATATTCGACACTATGTTCATACAGCTTCAGGGCTTCCTCATAATTCTTGTTGCGATCCTCTTCTGTGGCCTTGGTTACAAGCTCAATGGCTTTTTGCAAAGTTGTGCCTTGTGCCATTTTTAGTTCTACTCTAATCCTGTTGTTTATTAACCAAATTATTGAAACAGTCCAGACTATAATAACGCTATACTAACCCAAGTAGGTGATTAAATCAAGTTGAGAGTATACAAAACTAAGAAGGTCTAAACGTCGACTTTTCACTCGTGTTGATTGCCTAAAGGATTACCGAATTAAATCCTGCAAATGAGTAAGAACTGCGAAGCGAATGATTCCATCATCAGACCATCCGTTTCAATGTCAACTCTGTCGCATATATTTCCTACCTTTTCTATCGCATTGACCTTTTGGCAGGTGCGGTTAGTTACTCTGAGTTGATGCAATTGGTAGCATTGGGATCGGTTGGTAATATTGATGCTATATCTTGGCGGCGAAATCAAAATATACTTCAATTTTCGCGATGTTAGTTATGACCGCTATTACTTTAACAGGAATCAAAAGTCAACAACTGTATATTTTATTTAAACTAAACAATATCCAGGATATTTTGTAAATTTATTCACCTATAATTCATATGAATTTTACTTTAAAATTTCAAATTTATGTTGGTGATCTGTTAAACGGTGGAAAAATATAAATATTACATAGTTATCATATGGTTATCATCCTTGTTACTGTTTCTACGGCTTGTACTCAATTTAATTATTAAATTGTCCACATTGAGAAAATTATTCAAATTAAAAAACAACATATTAATATCGTTGTGAGGCGTACTCATCTCTGATTGTGAGTTTTCTAAAAGACTCGATGGCCTCATAGGTGTGGCATAGGGCATAGGGTGGACCGGGCTGGGCTTCATATGATGATTGAGGTGATTCCAACTGGAGATGTCGGTAATGTAAATATGTATCGATATATATCGAATCGATATCGAACGACAAAACAAATTCTTGTAACATCACCAAATTAATGTCCTTACAACCAAAAATGTACGAGTGCTTGGCCCATAATGATGGAGATTCCTTATAACAATTTTTCTTTATAAGAGGCATCTACTATATTTCTTTACCGGTCTTTTCTGTCTTTACGGTCTTCACAAAATAAAATATCGATTAAAAATATCGGTATAACAAAAATAAAATATCGATATATTTCGACCATCTTATGTTAATTCAAAACGAACCGCAGAAATCCACTTTGTTTTATCACATCTGATAGTATCCAACATTTCTATAAATGGATGCATTGAACAGTTTGATAATTTCGGAAACATTCGTGTTAGATCGTCGTACATTTTTGCAAACCATGCAAACCCTACTTGCTGTGTTTTCCTAGCCGTGCACTGGGAGAGACCGTGGAGGCCGTGGAGCTTATTTTTATAACATGCATGCCATGCAAGTCTTATAAGTGCTGTCGGTGCCATCCGAGAGTTGGGCAATGTTGTTGTTGTGATGCACTCGACGTGTTCATAGCATATTTACCATACTTGCCAAATACATTTTCGAACATTTTAATATCAGGAAGTGTGGCGGATGCCAAATAATTTCGGTACAATCAGTCTTCCTAATATGTGAGTCGCCCGTACTTTGAAACATACAACCCGTTATAGCGCTGTTCTGAAGTGCGCATTACCGAAAAACAATACGTACGACCCATACGACCTAGCCTAGCCTGTCAACAATATAAATGCGCGTGGTAGTTCTTGCCATTCACACTAAATTGTCATTGTGCATGTTGTGTTATTAAATGATCTTCGGACATTAGCTGTTAATTCTCACGAAATATCTAAATTAGCGATCCGAAAAATGTCCGAGAGGATCATTACAGTTTAGCTTTAAAGTCGTTCGATCGAGTCTTCGCTTGATTGTGTGCTCCTTCTTATAGGATACAAAATATTAATGGGTGCATTTCAGTCAACTGCGACGATGGATGTGCGGGATTTGTTGCTGTCCACTTCTGATTCGGAAGAAGGATCCGATTCAGATACCAGATATCAGATATTTCAGCAATTGATTAGGAGATACAGGCGCGAGAAATAGTAAGTTTATGTGCATTTCAGTCAAGTTATATTAATTACCATAATTTTGTGTTTAAGTGGTGAAACAATTGTGATGAACCAAAAGAAGACAAAAATTAAGTTTAAACCGAACACCACAAAATTGGACAACAGTGAATTTTCTTACATAACAAAATTATATTCTGGTCAGAACACTGGTGTGGAAAGAACTGAAAAAAATGTGGTATCATTTCTAAGAAGCCGAGAGGTAAATAAAGTTATATTGTTAAAAGCTAGGAGTATTGTATTAAATATTAATATTTGCAGTGTGGCAAATTTAAACATGAGACATTATCTACAGCTCAGAAATGCAGAATTGCCAATCACTTTTTACCCAACAAAATGGAGATTTTTGATCACTATGATGGAAAGGTGTTCTGTGGCACATTTTCAGAAGATGGTGAATATTTCATAACAGCTTCTCAAGGTTTGTGTAATTTTTTATGCTTAATATTTTAAATGGTTTTAACTCTCTTAAAACAAAACAATTTGTTCTTATTAGCAGTTCTTATTCCATTCTAATTTTTACACAAAAGTAATTTGTGCGAAAAAAATTAGGGTTCGAACTGTTTGATTCATTAATACTGTACACATTTGTAACCTCTTCTGATTCTTGCCCATAAATTGCGCTTTTTTCGTTTTTTTTGTGCACAAAGGATCAAAGAAAATATTTATGGAGGAGGTCTTGGCATGTAATTATTAATTAATGGATTGAAGTTTGCAATGTTATTTAAATTATTGGGTTGAGTAATAAGTATTGAACGTCTTTCTGTATTAAAAATTTGTCTGTCCCTCATCAAATATAACAATTTAAATTGTGTATTCTCTGCTTTTGCTAACAATCTCCTGCCATTGTTATATCAGTTTGTCAATGCCCCTTTGCCAGAAAGCGGTTGGCCTAGACTTGAAGAAGTTGAGTCAATTTTGGAAGTCCTTTTGATTGTTGAAGGTTACAAATGTTTAATGAAGACGACATGGTTGTAGAAGAGAAAATGTTATCAAATGGTATAGTAGATTTGTTCAAATTTTATGCTAATCGTGGCGAGGCAGGTATTTAGTATAACGCTCATTACTTACTAGTCAGCCCAACAGTTGCAGAGAATGAAGAAAATGCTGTACATAGATCAAAACTTTACAACTTATCATATTATTTTCTCATCTAATAGTCTTGTATTGGAACCTAAATGAGGATGAAGAGGACCCAACTGTAGCATTTTGTATTAATTAATTAATGATATTATTTAAAATGATAAAATCAAAAGATGTTTTAATATAGCACCAATATTGGGATTCTCATAATTAAAATTTCCCATATATAACACAATAAGGAGTCTTTCCATCAAAGAGAAATAATGAAATAAATAATCATTTGTTAATAATTATATTAATTTGACGTAAATTTACTCATAATATATTATATTATTAATATATTAAGAAGTTTGTAATAATCGTAGTGAGTCATAATCGTGAAGAGCAACTGGAAGTTGCAAACATCTATGACAACTTCTATAGAGAGAGATATATACGTGTTTTTGCGAATACCTGCTCACTATTTAACTTATCATCAATACGCGGTTTAATTGCTATATAAGATTGGTGTTTAATTCTTTTCTATTCCGATAAATTCGTTATCTACCGAGACATACTATAATTATGCAAATGCAGGCAAAGTAAATTAATTGCATTGAAAATGAACTCAGTACTTTTTATTACATATGTTATTTTGTTTGCAGAACATGTTATTCGCATCTACAAGACAAATAATGGTGACTACGAGTTGATACAACGATTGAACGCTCGAGATGTTGGTTGGAGTATTATTGATGTTGCCTTTAGTCCGACTAATGAGAATTTCGTTTATTCCACATGGTCCACATCCAGTAAAACTCCCCAAAAATAAAATAACGTAAACATCTTAAATAATTCCATTGTAGTACATTTGTGTTCTGTCGAGGGCAATCCAAAGAAACAAGAACCGCTAAACTTGGTGCACACTGCCAGACGATTTTGCGTTTTTTCATTGGCGTATTCATCCGATGGAAGTGAAATTCTTGGCGGTGCAAATGACGGCATTATTTTTATATACGATCTGTCCCAGAATAGGCGCACTTTAAAGGTAAAATTATATTTACTACGACCCTTGTTATTTTTAAAATAATACGTTTAGGTCGCCGTGCACGATTTTGATGTTAATACTGTAAAATTTGCCGACCACTCATCCCACGTTATCTATAGTGGAAGCGACGATGGATTGATAAAAGTGTGGGATCGTCGCACATTTGGCGAGGAAGGCTCTGCTAAACCAGTTGGGGTGCTCGCTGGGCATCTGGATGGAATAACGTATATTGACGCTAAGGGCGACGGTCGCTATTTGATTTCGAACAGCAAGGATCAGAGTATTAAGCTCTGGGATGTAAGGATGTTTAGTTCCGAGGAAGCTATTACCAACACGCTTCAAGCCGTCCATGGACAAACTTGGGATTACCGTTGGCAAACAGTTCCTAAGAGGCGTATGTATGATTCCTTGCACTAATTCGACGTTTACTACACTCCCTCATATTACAGTTTCCACGATTCCTAAAATCAAGGGCGACTCTTCGATTATGACTTATAAGGGGCACGTTACAACGAGAACATTGATTCGTTCAAGATTTTCACCGTTGGCGATTACCGGGCAACGATACATATATACTGGCTGTGGAAACGGGAAGTTAATTAGTACGTGGGTGTTCACGAATATTGCCTCGAAGTATACTATATTGTTATGTTGCAGTTTATGATTCATTAACTGGAAAAATTGTTAGTGATGATCGCAAGCATACCTCTTGTGTTCGAGATGTTTCATGGCATCCCCACTACAATGAAATTTTCACATCTTCTGTAAGTATATATTAATTTCTTAATTGCGCTCTTGGTTAGTCAAATTAGTTTGGTGTTTTCATTAGATTGCCATTCATCGAGTTTTAATTGTAATCTCAAAAGTATTGTTTGATTGCCAAATCTTTAAAATGTCTCGTTACAGTGGGACGGTACGGTGGGTCGGTGGTACTACGCTAACAAAGATTTGAGTGCACAGGAACCAAGTTCACCTCTCAGGCGGAGCTCGCGAATTGCTTCTCGAATTAGTTTGAAACGGCAGGATACCAACGAATTGACATAAACGCTAGTGTTGGGAAACCAAATTCTAATGTGATATATTATAATTAATTTGTTATCTAGAATTGTTTTATCTTGTGAAATTTATATTACTGAAAAAGGTAATTCCTATCTTTGTAATAATTTTGTCACGTTTGATTTTGTTTTCTATGGAGTAGTTTAAAAGTTAACATCTAAACAAATAAATGAATGAAAAGTAATCTAATATCAACCTGAATAGGCATCGCTGCATTGAAATCAGCTGGCCTTTGGTTTTAAAATGTAAGTACAATATTTATGTTGCTTTATAAGTGCAAGATTATCAGAGAAATTATATTTGCATACATTGATTTAAATATCTGCCGCTACCGCTCAAATGAACTAACAATAGGATAATTTATTTAAGGTATTTTTAATGAAATATCAGTACTCAGAAACAAGTTATTTTATTTGCAGAACATGTTATTTGTATCTACAAGACAAATAATGGCGATTACGAGTTGGTACAACAATTGAACGCTCGAGATGATGGTTGGAGTATTAATTGACGTTGCCTTTAGTCCGTTCAATGAGAATATCGTTTATTCCACATGATTCATATCCAGTTCACACCCTTAAAATTATAATAATGTAAAATTCTTAAATAATTATTTGAACACAATATTTGTGTTTCGTCGAGGGCAATACAAATAACGGCTAAACTAGGTACACATTGCCGGCGATTTTCCGTTTTTTTTTTTAATTGGCGCGTATTCCTCCGTTGGTAAGGAAATTCTTGGCGATGCAAATGATGGCATTATCATTAGATGCGATTTGTCCCAGAATAGGCGTACTTTAAGAGTAAAATCATATTTATTGTGCCCCTTGTAATGTTTAAAGTCAAACGTTTACGTCGCCGTACATAATTTTGATGTTAAAATTTGCTGATCATTCCTCCCATTGTATAATTAATATTATAATTAATTTTTATCGAGAATTGTTTTATCTTGCGAAATTAATTCATTTCGACACATTTGATGCAGTTTTATCAGCTAGATCGTTGGTTTCAAAATGTAACTACAATATTGGTTTTGCTTTATCTGTACAATATTATAGAAGAAATAATATTTGCATTCAATACTGATTTAAATATGTACATATAAATGTACATATATAAATAAAGTATCGTTTGGGTATATAAGCAATCCTGTAAAAATTTGAGTGCATAATTTCTACATTAAGTATGGTCTCAATATTATGATTTTCAATAAGCGTATCATGTTTAAAGTAATTAATCATATATTAGAGGAGGAACCTCTAGTTAGTTATATTTTTAAACTTAATTCTCTGATTGACTCTCATGCTCAAATATATACAAAGGCGGAGTTACTTGTAAAGTTTATTTATTATTTCTATTCATGTAAGTTCTAACAATAAGTGTTAGAGGTATAGTCCCTAGGTACTGATTGGAATTAATGCTCTGCAAGTCTTTAACACGCAAGCGGCCGCCATACGGTCTCCAAGACCGCACTTATTTTTTCGGAGATAGGAAAACTGTTACATTTTTCGTTTTAGAAATTTGAAACTCCAGGTACCTTTTCATTGGTTATTCTATTTTATTTTTTTCGATGAATTGTTTAGGAGTTATTAGTAATTGCAGACCAACGACGCGACCACTAAAGTTAGCGTTTTTAACGCGACTGGTCCCGTGTTAAGGTTATTTCTGGGACATTTTGCTCAATCTGCAGGCACTGCAAGCTTAATTCATGGTCAAATGATTTTTTGCAGTCGTCTCCGTCGCGTCGTCCTCATTGTATCGTGTGTAAACATTACAAAAACTTTCCTAAATCGCATTTAATAATAGTTACATAAATCGGAAAATGCCAAACCCATGTTATTCTTATAAAAAAAGTTACTTGATATTAAAACTATTTACAGTGCTTTTGCACCTAAAACGGTTAGTTAAAGAAAATGAAAACACTCATCACGACATCGCGGAACCATTTTTTAAAATTACATTTATTATCTTTTCATTGTAGGATTTTATTAACAATTGCGAGATTCGAAATCTGAAAAAAAAAGTTATGATATAATCCAATCAAATAATAAATGCCTTATCATTACAATTTAAGATGTATTTGAAACGACCACATTTATCTCTGTTGTGCAGGCTTAGGTTTTGGCATTTTGTTCAGCAAATCCCTTATTTCCTTCTTCTCGTCATATTGCTTCCACAGATCAAATAGATTAATGATGTATCTAGCAATTTCTTGAATCTTTTCAATATCCACATTCAATTCGGCAAACCAAGACTTGTGATCTTTCTGAAGTATAACACAGGCAATTTGTAAGCATCCGATTGCTATTTGATAAGGTGGATAGAGCAGGCAAACATCCGTACGTAACGAATCGTTTACGATTCGCCATGCTAGAGTTAAAAGTTGTTCCTCATGTCCCAGGTCTTGAACTAATTGAAGCAGCGGCCTATATGGCTGGTATACAATAAGGCAGCAGTCCAAGTTTTCCAATAAATAAAATTCACATTCCAGAATGTGATTAGTACGATATGGAAACTCTTGACTGTATGCATATGAAAACTTATTTTTAACTACAAATGGCATTGTTAGAATCTCTAATATAACATTTAGAAACATCCAATATACTTACTAACTGTTTGACAGGTTGTAATCAGTCTTGAATTGGAAATAACACCAAACTCTTCTACTTTCGATGCTAGAAAAATGCATGTGGGTGCTAACAGCAATGGATCAATGCATTTCAAAGAATTCCTGGCATAGAATCTTTTAAAATACACTGTTGCTGTGGCAATCACTTGCTGTCTTAGTTTTAATTGTTCTCCTAATGTTTGTATAACTAAAAACAAGTTCTTTTAATAGATTGGCTTAAATGTATAAGATTGCACTTACTGCTTGAGAAAAATATGAAAATTTTTTGATATTCATCCTCAGTAAGAATAGC
>JARRAA010005064.1:0-11353 GCA_030557295.1 Ecitodaemon sp. MM-2014
TCGACGTGTATCGGCGAAATTCCCTTGAAATGGACGATTTCTCGCAAACTAGCCATATAACGACGATATACGCTCGCCACATTTTCGCATTTCCATCGTTTTATCTTGAACGAACGATTCTTTCTTTTGCCCGTCTCCGCTTGTTAGTGCGCACGGCGCGCTATGATATATTGAACCGATTTTCGCGACTCCACGGCCCCTCAACAGCGCCACCCGGACCTATTCCGTTCTCCGTTTGCGTTTGTCCAACACAAGCGCGCGCGCGATTTGCCGCGACTCCGGGCCCGCCGTCGCCTTCGTCGGCGCAGCGATCCGGCGCACAATTAGGCGGTCGCCTCGCGTTCGCGGCTGTCAAGCGGCGCTTAATTATTTGAAAATTTCATGTCGCCGAGGGTCCCGGAAGATGGATATCGTGTCGCCCATCATCGCCGCGACGACGCGATAAGTGAAGCGGCGCCAAACAACCCCATCAACCGCTTTTAATAATTCAATAATTTATTTCGACGGCTAATGACTAATTATCGGGCGACACGGCCCTTTTGCCGCGCCGGCGGAATCGAATGCGCCGCGCGAGCATTTAGGCCGATGAAATATTCATGCCGAAGCGCTTGCCACTCTTGGCGCGCCTCTCGTTGTTATTTCGGCGCGGCGTCGCGACGCCCCTGCGCTGGGATTGCATGCGACGCAAACAAATAGCGATCGCACATGTGAAAAGATTGCGAACTAATCGGAAACGTGCAATGCGACGCACTTAAACGGCATTAGCGCCGCGACGTGCGCACGGCGCACGCGCCGCGGCGGCGGCGATAGTTCATCGGCGGCATCGCCCGCTTCGACTCGATGGTCGGATAGATGTTGCGATAACTTGGATAAGAGTCCGACCGTGCTGTTCGGCGCTAAGCCGCTTACGCCGAGCGCCCGTCGGATGTACGTTGCCCTTTCGATTTGAAACGAAGCCCCCCGGCTTACGGTATTCAATGGCCTCCCCGCTCTCGGGCGCCTAAAACAATTACGGCGCGCAACAATTAAGCGCTAATAGATCATTTCAAAGTGCGCCCGATCCGCCGCCGTTTCGTTTACGAACGCGCCGCGCAAGAGTGCGCCCGGCGCCCACCTGCAATCCTAACGCTCGGCACTCTTTATTTGCCTCGCGCCGCCACAATGGCCTTTATGCGCGCGGTTAATTATTGTATCCGGGAATCCTTTGAACTGCGCAGCGCCGCCGACGGAAAAACGCGGCGCGCTCGGGTGGTCCCGGGAGGAGGAAGGAAGATTAAAATATTTTCAGCGGTTACATTCGTTTACAAGCTCCGCCGATTCGGCAATCTCGCGCCGCCGCCGCCGCCGCCTCGCCGTCCCCGGCGGGATCGGCGCGCACTTCATATTCGCGCTTGTTTGCTTTTATTGCGCTCATAGTCTGCGCGTGTTTTCGCATGTTTACTCCGCGCCGACGCCCGTCTCCGTCGCGCGCGCCAGCGCGGAATATTTCATGCCGCCACTCGTCGCGCGCTCCACGGTTTGCGTCCTTATTACGGCCGCCGCGCCCTTCGCCGCAGACGAGCGCGACGGCTCATCGCACGTCCCCGCTCGCGCGACGGTTAGTTATGCACAACATTTAAGCACATCAAGAAGAATTCGTTGGCATGTTTTCTTGCGCGTCGCTTTAATATACTCGCCGAGCTGCGGAACGCCGAAGTTTCCCGCGTTTGCCGAGGGGCGGTGCGGGCGATGGCTCGGCAATTAAAATTTAATCGTTCGCGAGGAGCGCTCGGAGAAATATGGGGGGTTGATCGTCGCAGGTTGTTTATTTCTAATGCTGCAATCGGCTCTTGAAGGTGCGCCAGAACGCTCCTCGAAAAAGAAGAAGGCGACGCTTCACGATTCCTCGGATTTTATTCCCGCTTCCGGCATCGGAGCGTTATCTTGCGCCGGGAATAACCGAACGGGGTTGTTATCTGGCGAACTAATAGAATTGTAGGTATTTGATTGAATTATTGCAACGGAAGCAATATATCCTGCTGCGATGTGAAAATATCAAAGTACAAGAGATCTAACAGCCGAAGCGCTTCCGGAGCTGCTGGCACTCATCGAAAATGGATACATAGACTTTGCCACCATAAGACTGCCGCCAGGCGACTGCTGGCGCGCCGTCATGCATCGGCCGTAAAACGTATCGAAGGCGGGCGCAAGGGTTTTGGCGAACATCTGCCGCCGATCAACTCTCGCAACTTTTCCAACGACATGACCGCCGCGCCCGCCGACCGAGAGGACGGGAGGGCGGGGACGCGCGCGCTCCTGCTGGTAACAATCCTTCGCGCGCAGGGCGCGCTCGCCGGCGACACATACTCGGCAGCGGTCCGCGCGCTTTTTCATATTTTCCATGCTCCGCCGGCCGTGCTTCTCTTCTCGCTTCCGCAGCGGCGCAGATTCGATCCCCTTATTTTCCGCATTCCTTCGACTCGCTCGCGCCGTTTTCATGCCATATCTCTGCTGATACATCACTCTCGCGCGCCTCGTGCCGCCCGCGTCCCCGCCCGCGCGCGGCGAAACTTCGGCAGGCGGGCGGGCGGGCGATCGCCTGTTTCGGTTACGTCTCGCCGGTTACTTGCTCGAGATATAAAATTGGATAACTCACTGATGTATCCCACTCGCGCGTCCGCCGCGCGCGCGGCACTTGTAGTGGAAGACATTGGAAAAGTTGAGTTGCTATCGCATCGTATCGCAGTGAAGCTCGAGCGCCGATCGACGTCGCCCATATTCGCCGCTTCCCCTTCGTGCCGCCGCCGCCCGACGGACGGACGGGACGCGCGTGTCGCGACGCGCAGATTAGAAGTTATAGAATTAATAATGCGCGCCGAATTAAGGCGATTTTTCCGCGCGCGCAGTGAAATATTTTAATGAGCGCGCGGAAGCGGCGCCGTCGCTCATTATTCAAATCCCTAAGTGGTTCTCAACGGTCGCGCCCGCGATTCTGATGAATTCTCAAATTTCCGCATTCTCTGCCTCGCGCGCTCGGAGTTTTGCATAAAATTTTCGGCGTCGGATTTCGGCGCCGCGCGCGGAATAACTCAGTCACTTAACGCTCGGCGGCGGAGTCCTTCGATCGCGAACCCCGATGTGTCGCCGACGAGTCAGGTGGGCCGCCGTCCCCGGCGCGCGCGCCCCGGCGGGATGAAAGAACAAAGTGGAAGCGGACGCCCAAGATGGAAGGCACTCTAATTTCGAATTAATATTTATTATCCGCCTTTTCTTATTCTTTCGGGCCGAGGCCCCGCCGAGCGCAATCTCAATCTCCAGCGGCAAACTTTCGATCCGCAATCATAAATGTACTTTTTATGGCGCCGCCGCCGCCGCCGCCCCCCGCGGCGCGCCCTCTTCCGCCTCGCTCGTAATGACAAACAAATCGCGGGCAACTCGGCGTCGCTTTGGAGCGTCCCTAATTGGTCGTGCCGCGGACGCGATTGCGCATACGCGAAGTACTTATCGATCAGGCCGGCGCGGCCAATTAAGCCGTGCGCGTAGCGAAACGTCTCCGGCGCGCGTGACGTTTGCGCTGGTGCAGTTCGGCGCGCTTTGTCGTCTTCGTTGCTTTGTGCGCGCCCCGAGCGCTCGCGAACCGAGCGCGCGATCGTAAATAAAGCGCGCGAACGAATATTTCTAAATTATAGTTATCGGCGTCGATGTAGGCGCGATTTATTGCGCGCCAGCGCAATTCGGTTATTAGGCAATTAATAATACTGAAGCGGCGCGACCCCGCGGAGTCGCGCCTACGGGCGCGTCGAAAAAACGCCAAGTTGCATTGAGCGCATCTCAATAAAAATGATGAACCGTTTCGCGCGCCGCTTGTTATTAGCACGTTCGAGGGCGCCCGCGCCGAATTTACTACGCGTCGACGGCGCCGCCGGCCCGTAAATTACGAAGGCAACAAAAATGCCAATAACGCGCGAAACTATGGAGCGCCCCGCGACACGCCCGCGCGCTTTGCATCCCGCCGCCGGCGCGGCGCTTCGGTGAAAAACGACGGCGCGAGTAAATATTTAAGCCGTCAAGGCGACCCGGCGCGGATGCGCGCCGAGCGATCCGAGCGGGGGCGACGACGCGAAAATAAGAATCGCCCCGCCCAGGTGCCTATTTGCTCGGAGCTCAATGCGCGATAGACAATATCGCCGTTCTTGATGTCTTGTGCGCTGTAAATCGCGACGAAAGAAAATAATTCACGCGCCGCCGCGCCTACGGAGCAGCTCGCGGAAGGCACGAGCGTAAAGAGTTTACGTCTTCGCGTCGCGTCTTGTTCGCTAAGCGCCCGCGTCTCGGGCGCGGCGTGTAGGTAATGGATAAGAAGTGATAAAGCACGCCGCGTTGCGATTCATTATATCCACATGTTTACGACTAGTTAGCGGCGTTCGCGCCGGCCGTTTCGACTATCATCTCCGCCGGCGCCTCCGCCATCGGCGTCGTCGATTTCGATTAGGAGCGCGCGCGCGCGCGTAAAAACCGCCGCCGTATCCGCACAATCGACGGCGCACGGAACGCACGCCGCCCCCCGATCTCCTCACTCCCCCTCCGCGACTGTTATTATACCGCGAGCGCTCGGCGTTCGGCGTGTTTATTTTAAATTAAATTAAACTGCATATACTCGTTAAACCTCGTCGCGGAAGCAAATACACCTGACATGCGTTCCGCACGGCTTGGCGCGCGCTTAATAAACCGCGAATTTTCATCGCTGCCATCATAGCAAGACGCGCCGCCGTCGTCCCGCGCGAACGGCGCGAGTTCGATGCGAATGCCGGCGCGCGCGAGCGAGAGCGGCGCGACTCTGCGCGCCGCCGCCGCAATGAAGACGTGAAATATTTATCGCACGAACGATGCGGTCGCGCCGCCGTTTTCCGCGCGTCTCATTATTAAATTGGCGCGCTCGACTTTGCGCTTAATTGATAATTAATATTTCGCCGCAGCCCGCGGGCCGGGCCGGCTCGCGTCGATTATCGCGGCGGGCGCGTTCGATTTAATTGAAATCGCGCCGGCGACGCCGACGGCGCGCGGACGCTCTCGCGGCGCGCGCGCCCGCCGCGACGCGATGAAGCCCAATAAGCAGGAAATCGATATTTCGATAGTTCGCGAACGTTTTTCGCCGCCGCGCTCCCTCGTCGCGCCG
The DNA here is from genome assembly GCA_030557295.1 of Ecitodaemon sp. MM-2014. Classification (NCBI taxonomy): domain Eukaryota; kingdom Metazoa; phylum Arthropoda; class Insecta; order Coleoptera; family Staphylinidae; genus Ecitodaemon; species Ecitodaemon sp. MM-2014. The sequence goes on from JARRAA010005064.1 coordinate 5,156, forward strand.
CGCCGGCGTATTCTATTAGAAGTTCGCGCCGCCAGTCGAGACCATTAGCAGTCGTTAGTTGCACATTTGAGAGCTCGCGCGCGCGCCCGCCGACGGGCCGGAACTATCGCGAGGCGGCCAATGCGCGCGGGACGTTATTAAACGGCCGTAATTAGATCACACCCTCGCGTCCCATACCCATACGTCAATTAAGTTCTAATAGAGCGCGCGCCTGACGCGGCGGCGCCGTCGCGAAGGACCTCACACGTCCGCGATATTAACCATGCTCCCGGCGGCGGCGCCGCGGACGACTCGCCCGGCTCCGGTCAGCCGTCGCCGTCCCCTGCGCCGTTTCGACGTTCCGATCTGCCGATCCGCAAATTTTCGGCGCGCGCGAACTGCAAAAATCTCGCGCCGCCGTCGCAGTTTACGACGCGTGCGCTCGATAATTGCCGATACTAACATTAACGGCGACCGCGCGAGCGTCCATAATAAGCGTATCGGTCGCGACGGGTCGGGGCGGAGGTCGCCGTCGTCGGCGGCGCGACCATTACAAGGTAGTAAATTTTTTACGATTGCGGTAGGTCGGCGGCGTCGCGCGCGCGCGCGCCTTTTATGGGCGCGCCCCCCGCGAGTGCGCGTCGCCATTAGAATAATCGTTATCGTCATTATTGCCGGCGCGCAACCGCCTCGCGGCAGATATTCGGCGATATCGGTTTCGCACTCGCGGCGCTCGCCGCCGGGTAATTTCGCGCGCGCTCGTTACGCTTTAATGCGCGCGCGTAAACAACTCGCGGTCCCCGGGCGCGCGCGCGCGCGAACGTAAACAAGTTGACTAGTTAAAATTAAGGCTAACACGGGCCGCATGAGATTTAATTGCGCCGCCGGGAGGGCGATCGTTTTTCGCCGGCGTTCCGCGGCGCCACGTAACGGCGGCGTCGACGCCTTCCGCATTCTCCGGCGTCGCGCGGTTTTATACGAAAGCAGCGCAACAGCGCCGGCCGCGTCTTCCGGGACGCGGGAATTTTTTAATATAAATGTTTACGAGGATTACGCCCCCGCGTTATGGTAATTGAAAGCGCGGCGCGTTCGAGCCGATGATGTATGCGCATATCTGCGCGAGCACGCGCCGCGCGGCGCGTGATAATAGTAAAAACACCTGACACGTATCGGAAAATTGCCAATGAACGGCGAAAATGTGTTTCGCTTCATGTCCTCATTAAGGGCGATTTCTATTCATAACGCCGCCCGGGCGCGCGGGCGGCGCGCGTCTGCGGAAATGATTTTTGGCTTCTCACCTCTCAACCTCGAACGCCGCCGCCGCCCCCCACCGGCCCGGCGCCGGTTATTTCATCGTTTTATAGGAAGACGCGTAAAAAATGTCGACGCGTAATTTTCGCGTCCGCCGCCGAAGCGGCGCGGCGGGCGGCGAGGAGTTCGCGAACTTCCATTAGCGCGAACTTGCCGCCGGCGCGCGCGCAAAGCCTGCTTAGGTTTATTTAAGTTTGTGCGCTAACGAACGAGACGCGTCCTGCGCCGCCGCCGCGCGCGACCCAGATCCGCGCCGCGCCGGGACGGCAATCCGACCGCGACGCGCTCGACAATAAGAAATAATTAAAACTCCCTTGTTAATTTAAATTTAATATAGAAAACGGTCGCGCGCAATTCGCGGCATGTGCGGCGCGACGCGCTGGCTGTTTGCACAGCCTCGCCCCGCTCGCCCCGATCTCCCGACCGCCCCCCCGCGCGCGTGCGCGCGTGTTTGTTTTAAGTCTAGTTTAACTGCGCCAATTCGTGTTTTACTTGCCGCCCGTGCTCGAACTCGCACAATCTACTTTCATTGCTTGCTTTACGACCGCGACTTGCGCGGCTGGCTGGTGGCGGGCGCCCGCAACGCGGCCCGCCGACTGCCAACTGCCGGCTGGAGTGCCGTAAATAACTCAAAATCTTCGCGAACTTTCGAAATTCGCGATGCGCGCGCGCGCGCGCTCCGGATTATTGCGTCCCGAACGCAACAACGTACGCCGGCGGCGGCGCGCCGCTCGCGCCAATCGATGATCAGGTGAAAAATGAGGCGGGCGTGGAAATTAATTTGCCATCGGTGCGCGCAATCGGCATCACGCGAGCGTCAACGTCGACCGGGATATTAACTAGGGGGACCGGGAAACGCCGCCCGCCCAATGATTTATTGCAGATTACGTCCGCAATCGTTATCTTATCTGTTACTTATTGCAATTGATGAACACGAACCGAAGAGCGAGCGCGGCGCGGAAAACTTTAAGGCCGCGCGCTTCGCCTCGGCCGAGAAAAATCATCAATTTCGCTTCTTCTATGCGTGCCTATCATGCGCCGCCGCCCGGCGCCTCCGCAGCGGCCCCCGCGCCGCGCGGCGCGAACGAAAAAGAAGCGCGCGGCGGCGGCGTCCTCGCCCGACCGGTTCGAGTGCTCTGTCTTCGGGCGCAATCGTTACCTTTTTGTGTTGTTTGCAAAAAACGCGCGCAACGCTTAGCAAGCGAGCGCGGCCCTGCCGTCGCCGGCGGCGGCGGCGTCGCACACTAACCGTAACCTTTTACAACCCCTTAGCACTCTCTTAACACCGAGTAAACGTTTATCATTTGTCACTTAAGCTTATTTATTGCCTCGCCCGGCAGCGAGACAAACGAGAACGAGTGGACGAGGCGTCGCAGGACGGCGAAACATTCGAAGGAATGGACGGTTAACAGGAGCGCAAGTGTCCTTCGGCGCGCGCCCTTTTCCGGAACCGTGGCGTGAGTGGCCGGCGTGCGTTCCTTCATGTTGCGATCAGTTGATTAAATTTGCGCTCGCAGGCGCGCGGCTTTATGTATCATCTTAATTTTCTCGCCGGCGGCGAGTGGAGACGGCGCGGAACGAGGGACGGACAAAAGTCGGCGGCGACAAAACGCGCAAAACGAGCGTTGTTTTCATGCGAAACTTTACGCGCGCGAGTTTTCGTTGTCAATACGCCGTCGTCGGGGATGCATATTTTCTTTCCGGCTGGCGGTGGCGACTTCCCGCGGCCGGCAGCTATCGGATGCCCGATTCGCCGGTATCGGGTGGCGGGCGAGGAAAAAGGCCGTCGCGTCCGAACATATTCTCTAATTAAAATCCTTCACTACAAATAGGCGCGCGGGCGGATTGCAAGCCGCCGGCTTCGCGAAACAGTAAAAGCAGCGCGATGCCGCGCGCTTATACGCCTCTAATTACCATGTTAATTAAAGGTCCCTTTTGCTAATCATAACTCCATGAATAAGCAAACGCGTCGACGCGCGATCTTGCATCGAGGTCGGGCCGAGCGCTATTGGGCCGCGTCGCAAATAAAAGTGCAAGGGTCGCGGTGATTACGACGGCCGCCGCCGGCGCAGCCACCGCTCCCGCGCGAGATTATTGCGACCCGCTCGAAAGAGCGAAATCCATGCATTACGCGCACGTCACGCGCGAGCTCATTGACTTAGCGCGCGTCCGGACCATACGTGCGCATAATGCACTAACCGACTCGCCGCCGCCGCCGCCAGACCTTTTCTTCTCGCATGCATGGCGGCGGCGCCGGCGAAGCTTGTTAGCCGCGTCGAAAACAGCGCACAACAAAAAGCGAAAGAAAGAAAAAAAAACGGCGGCGTGAATAAACTCGACGCGTAAAAAGTCAAGCAAACGCCCGCCGTCGAGCGTCGATGCGCAGGCTGATACACACGGGCGGCGGCGGAATACACTCGGGCGCCTTCCACACCTCCCGCGCGCGGCGAGTTCATCGCCACGTCGACGGGCGAGCGCGAAAAGTCGACGAAACGCGCGAAACAACGGACGGGGGAGGCGGGATTCGAGGTGGGCGGCCGCCGCGGGTCGGTCTAATGCAACGTCTCGCCCATACCTGCGCGGCCCCGTCGACCTCGCCGCCCGCCCGCCGCCCCCCATGCGCGCCGCCGTCGCATTGTGCGAAGTCCGAAACACTTTTCGAAATTTCATTTCGCAAATGGTCCGAACATGATTTATGAAAACTTAGACGCAAACTTCGGCCGCCGCCGCGCAGCGCGCGCGAGGCGATAGACACGAGTGTGTTGCTCGCGCGGATGCGATTTCTGGCCGGCCGAGGAGGCGGGCGGGGGCGGGTCGATCTCCGGGCCGCGACGCGAAATTGAAAGTTCAAAAGAACGTCGCTTGTGTAATTGTAATTGAAACGTTGCGCCGCGTCGTTTAATGGTCACCGTCGACGGCGACAACACTTTGGCTTTGAACTTTCGCTCGGTCACCGGCAGCGCTTTCATTTGCCGCGGCGCCGGTGCACTCGCGAGCGCTCCGCGGGCTTTGTGCACTCCGCCGCCGCCTAAAACAACGTCGGCACCCGCGCCCGGCGGGCGCATCGCTTTTTCGCCGCGCCGTACATCGACGCCCGCGGAACCGCGCGACGGCCGAAAGCTTGCGAGCGTCGTCGCGAACAATAATTCCGCTCGAATCCATTTACATTTTAATTGAATATTTCGCGCGCGCCGATCTTGGTCGCGGCGCGCCAAAGTGAATAAGTTATGTTATCATTATTAACGTTCGTATTTGGCGCGCGTGCCGAACGGCGCCGGGCGAAATTAGCCGCCGGTGTTGGCGGTGTCGACTCGAAATTGCGCATTATGCTTATTAATTGCCCGCTTGATTCTCTCGGCGTTTGGCTTTCTTCGGTAGCCGCGCGGCGCGGCTTGCTGTAATGCCCAGCTGTTGCCACACATTTAAAATCTTATTTTTTCGCCGCCAACGCGCCCCCCCCTCCTGCCCCCAGCGCGCGCTTTTTGTTTCTATGCAAAACTAACGCGCGACGCGTTGGATTTTTTCCGGCCGGCCGGTGATTTATCGCGAAATTTGCCGGCGCGCCGCTCCATCCGGCACTTCTTATCACTTCGCAATGAAATATTTCACCCTGCCGCTGAGGAATGGTGTCGATCCGGTTCATAATTGCGCATAACTTATCACGGCCGGCGCTATATTGCGAGGGCGGCGCGCGATTACGAATTCGGGATTTCCGATTGAGCGGTAGTGATTGCAGGTTTGACGTCGAGCGTCGAGAGCGTCGCGAGGCGCGCGCATGAAGAACGATAGACGAGGCGCGGATTTTCGTCCTTCCTAATAAATTTCCACGCGCACGCAGCGCGCGACTCGAACAAAGAGTTTCTAATGGAATTTATTACTCTCGTTTTAAAAATGCATTACGAAGCCGCGCCCGGCGGCGTCGGGTCGCGGGCCGGAGGTCGCCGTCCGCCCGCTTCGCGATCTGCATTCGTCCGCGAACCGGTGGCGGTGCACCTTCAAGGTGCACTCGCCGCGTCTATTAGAGGCGTCTTATGAAACTCGCCGCGGCCGCCGCCGCGTAATAAGGAGCGCGATACGAAACGAGCGCGCCGCCCGCGAGCGACGAAGGGAACGGCGCTCCAGCCCCCGCGCGTAAATGATTCCGCGTCAATTATAATAAGACTCGTAGTTTTTCTCGCGCCGCGCCGCGAGGAACTCTGCGGACGCGAACGCGTCGACGGCGGCTGCGTTCCGGCGCCGGCGCGCTTCTCAAAGAAAAATCGCCCCTCCTGGCCTTCTTCTTTCCGCTCCCACTTCCAGCTTCAATTCCACTTATTCGGATGTGCCTGCAGCGCGAGGCGACGCGTTCGAGTCCTAGCTCCTACAACGTGTGCAACGAATGGCACGAAAGGAACGCGCCGAGCGGCATAATGGACGCCAATGCTCGATGCCGTCGGGGCGAAGGGCGAAACTAAAATAATGTCGAAATGTCTGCTTCGAGGGCGACGGGCGCGCGAGGAGCGCCGATGTCTTCGGGACGTGCGGGCGCCTTTCGCAGTCGGCGCTTTTTCTGATTGCTTTATTAAACCCAATTGATCTGACAAAGTGCATTCATTTCTGTCTTTTATCTCTCCTCAAATAGAACGCTTCTATTAAGAAGGAAATCGCGCGCGACGTATGCGGTGCTTCGGCGCGGGCCATTATTTTCACGCCCGCAATTTCGATTTTGCACTTTTCGCGTCGAATAACGAACACGCGCTTTGCCCCGTAATTACTGCGGTGCGATTAACAAAAATCATCGATAAGATTTAAAAAAAAAAACGTTGCCGAATGGGCAGCGGAATCGAGCGCGTTGTTAGCGCGCATTGACGATCATTAATTCCGCTCGTTGTATGCGATGCCGCGACGAACAATCGCGCTTGCCTCAAC
>JARRAA010005070.1:0-10752 GCA_030557295.1 Ecitodaemon sp. MM-2014
CGGTATTTAACGCTGATTCGAACCGAGGTAGCCGTTTTGCTCTGTCGCTAATAGTTTCCGAGATATGCGTTGGAAACGTCCGTTTTTCAAGTGTCAAAAAGTCGAAAAGTTCAAAAGGGGTACCCCTTTTGAAATTTTGCCGAAAATTTCAAAATTTTTTTTTCGTTTTCCTGAACTTCCATGTACTCAATCTACGCGGTATTTAACGCTGATTTTTAAGTTTTAGTTTTTTAAAACTTTTTTCGGCAATTTCCTGGCAAAATATCGATGGAAAAATAAGCTCTCATTCCTCTTTGAAATTCGTTCGTTGTACGCATTTTATTACAAATTAATTATAAACTTGTCTATTCAATACAGTGTTATCCAAAATTTCCAAATAAGTCTTGTGCGTGAGATCACGCAGCTCCTCGCTGTCCTCCGCGATGGACTCGTCGCTCCGGCTGAGATGGATGTCAATGTGGGAGCAGAGGGACGCCTGCGATTCGCAAATCCTCGCCAACTGCAGGAGCAATTGCACGATGTCCTCCGCCAGGGGAGGGAAGGCGACGCTAATTCGCACCAACGCCGGCAGGACTGGCTTGAACAATTTTATCCTCTGACTGGACGATATGCCTGCAACGAAATTTAGTTATTTTCAATATCAATATATATCGAAAGCTCGAAAAGACTTACTGCCGAGAAGGGCGTAGAGCAAATTGATGGACAGAACGCACAAATTCAGGCTCCTGGGGAGCGCGTACTGGACGCACAAGTGACTCAGGAGCTGAATGGCGAAGACCTGCTTGCTGAGGATGGGCTGCTGCATCAACTCCTGCAGGAAATCCAGGCAAATGTGCATGGACGGAACGCCCTTGACGATCACTTCGATCAGCGCCGCATCGTATCCCTGCAAATGAACAGTTTAATTAATATTATGAAGAATATTCAACACGTGAGTCGAGTAGAATTTACCTGGAAGTGTACAAGTTTCGCTAGGGACGTATCAGCGATGAAAACCTGATGCAAATAGCAGCAGACCAAAGAGCGAACTTCCTGGAGCGCCCACTTGCTGGCAGCGTTGATGGAGTCTTCCTTCGTTTCGGTTATAGCTTCTAATAACATTTGCACAGCTGCACTGTCCTGAAACCACACAAAATTATATAAAAACCTTATTAACAGCCATACAAATCAAGAAGATACTGTAAATGTTGTACCTTAATTTATTACTTAAACTTAATCACATTTTCTCTTGTTTGACCAGGACACAATACTTTTTATGTTTAAGAAAATCGACAGGTGACAACAACAAAGTCTCCTTGCATTTCTCGCAAGTAAAACTCTTAGCATTCGCAGGGACTTTACTCCCAACACCTGAACGTTGATGAATTCCTGAAGAGGAAGAGGAGGAAGAGGAAGCTTCGTCGGTGGACTTCAAACTCGTACACTTCATGTGCGCATGCACCAAATACTCCCACGTCGACATAAAGTACAACTTCTCGTTACATTTATCACAGTTCTCGAGGAGCGAGCTTTCGACGTTCACGTCGTACCCATCCATGGGCAAACAATCCCAGACAACGTTCTCGGTCACGTTGACGCCACCCTTGTCGTCGTTCTTCGTCACCGCGTGATCGGAATCGAACGGATTTTCGTCCTTCTTATCGTCGGAAACGTCGAAAGTGTAAATCGTCTTAACGTCAGCTGCGAGCAATCTCTTAATATTATAAACAGGCGTAGTGGACATGAACTTGATGATATTTTCCAACAATCGCGCATTCCTAGCGTCGTCCTGCGCGGAAGTAACATCATCGCTCTTCAACTTTCTTTCCAACAAACGCCCCAATTCTTTGCGCATTTTCACAGCTTCGAAAACGAGCTTGGAGCCCTGATTAACAAACGGCATTTCGATAAACAGGAAATCGTCCACGGCGAGCTTGGTGAATATCCGATTGGTGCACAAAGTCCGCCCGAACAGCAGCAAGGTCTGCAACGCGGGCATCCTGTAAACGTTCATCAGATACGTCTTCTTCGTCTCCAGCAGTTTCTGAAAGACCAGCAGCTGGTGTTTCGCGCTCAGCGGCTTTTTACTGAAATATCCAGCGGGCGGAACCTCGACGTCCGAGTCGGCGAGGTTGAAAAACTCGGGGTTCTCCGCGAAGTAACTCGTCGGACGCAGGAAAACGTAATTCTTGTACTTCGTGTGATACAGGCGCTCGTTGACGGTCTTCGACGAGTTGAACTCGTCCTCGACCGCCACCTGCGGATAGAGCGCCGAGGTCAGCAGGAACTTCAAGAGCATCAAGTCCTTGAAACTGTCCGTCTTCGCCTGCAGCAATAATTTCTGCACTTTGCCGAAGTCGTTGGTGATCCTAAACTCGACGTCTTTAATGTCGTGTCGATCGTCCTCCTCCTCCTCGTCGTCGTAGTGCTTCCGGTGGGACAATCGCTTCCGGGTGTTCTTCGCCTCGTTCTTCAAATCCGAGCGCAACTTCTTCAGCTGCCTCAGTTCGCCGTGTCGCTGTTGACGCTCCCTGCCCGTCAAGTTGTCCTCGAACTTCGGGATCAACTCGGCGTCCTGCAATATCTCTCTGAACTGCTGCACGAGTTTGGTGACTTCGTAAAATCGCTGCTCTTCGATGCCTCGCGACCTGCACCACTTCCTCGAGGTCTCTCCGTCGGATCTCCGCCTGTTCGTATAGGATTGCCCTTCCAGCTTAACTTCCAGCCAACTTTTGTACAAATTCAGCAGAGTCACGGGCTCCCCGTGATTGGAGACGTGCGGATCGCGAGACTCCTTCGTTTCGAAGAACCTGTTTTCGTTCAAGGGCGGCTGGACGCTCATCAGCGAAGCGAGGGTCAGCGCGGCGTCAATGACGCCAAAGATCGTCGACGTGATCAACATCTTGCCGATGGTCAAGTCCACGGGGAGCTTGGACATCGCGTCACCGAGCGTGGTGAGACTCAGGGCCTCGCCCTGCGCCTGATCGTGCACCTTGTTCAACGCGCCGAGGAACAAGAGCCGTTCGATGGCTTGCAGGAGCTTCTCGTCGGAGGGCTTTTCGAGAAAGGGGAATTTGTGCACGTCGCTCAGTCCCAGCGTGACCATGTTCAAGACGAGATTCTCCAAGGGGACCAAATGTATCTCGCCCGGCGTGAACGCTTCGAATTTCGACAAGTCTTCCTCGCTGAACAGGCGGTAGCAATGCCCCGGTCCGGTCCTCCCGGCCCTGCCGGACCGCTGCTTGGCGGAGTCCTGCGAGATGTCCGTGGTGAACAGGCGATTCGCGCCGCACCGTTCGTACAGCATGCGATTGCACTTGCCGGAATCGATGACGAACCGCACGCCGTCGATCGTCACCGACGTCTCGGCGATGTTCGTCGAGACGATGCACTTGCGGACGTGCTCCGGCGCCTGATAGAACACCTTGTCCTGCTCGTCCAGGCTCAGGCTGCTGTGCAGCTGCAAAACGATCCAGTTCTTCTTCGGCTCCGCGTAGTCCTGCACGGCGGCGGAGAGCTTCTGTATCTCCTGCAAGCCCTGCAGGAATATCAGCACGTCGCCCTTTTCGTGCGGCTTGTATTTCGAGTCGATCAGTTCGAGGATATTCAGATAGGGCTGGGAATCGAAGTTGTCCCGCTTCTTCGAATCGTAGGCGTCCTTGATCACGGGTTTGTAGATGATCTCGATCGGATACAATCTGCCTGGCACCTGAATGGTCTTAACGTCTTCAGAATGAAAGTACTCTTGGAACAGCGAGAGGTTGATGGTCGCCGACATGAGCACCAGCTTCAGCTTCTGTTGCCTCAGCAAACACTTCATGATGCCGACGAGGAAGTCCATATTCAGATGCCGCTCGTGCACCTCGTCGAGGACGATGCAGTCGTACCCTTTCAGGACGTCCCCGTCCGCCGCCTGTCGCAGTAGGATGCCCTCGGTCAAAAAGATGACGTTCGTACTCTTGTTCTTCTGCTTCTCGAATCGTATTTGAAACCCCACCTGGTGCTTATAGGTGCTGAGGGTCTCGAAAGCCACGCGGTTCGCCAACGACACGCATGCGAGCCTCCTCGGTTGCGTAACAGCAACTCGCCTGAAGCCTGCCTCGAGGATGTATTGAGGCAACTGAGTGCTTTTACCGCAACCGGTGTCCCCGGCAATCAGCAACACGCCAGGCGCGTGTAACTCTTTCATTATTTCCCGTTTATAATGAGCGATGGGCAAATCCGATTGGCCCTTCCTCAGCTGCCGCAACTTGTTAAACTTGCCCTTCTGTTGGAAGTCCTGATAAGTCCTGACGGCCTCCAGCAACACGTCGAAAGACTTCTGATCGGAGGGTAGCTTATTCCCATTCCTTTTGTACATCGGAAACTTTTCGTACAGAACATGGGGGCGTTTCGTAAAACTGATCGGAAACAATTTCTCTCTGTCGATGACTTCGTCATTCCGCTGCGCGGAGGCGATTGCGGCTAGATACTTGCTGTAGAAGCGAAAGAAGTCCTCGATGTCTTTCACTTGAAAATTCGTCTCCAGATAGGCGTGTAAATCGTGTTTGAAGTCATACCAATCGATCAGCTCGGTTTTATGGTGTTTAGACGGCGTTTTCGAAGTTTGCGGCGATGCGCTACGTCGTCTTTTGTGCGCGTCATGCTTGTAATTACTTTCGTGCCGTCGGCTCATTGTTTATTAGCGTTAAGTTTGAATTATTTATTGTTTTGTGAGAACGCGTGTTAGAAACGTTTTGTAAACAAACTTCAAGGTAAAGCTTGGTTATAATGCGATTTCCAAAATATAAAGCAACAGAAATATACTAGAGATGGCGCCACTGCCCGCAGCAAATATTTAAAAATATTTTGTCGGAACTCACCTGTGCCGCAATCAACGCCCTACACATGTCATCCCTCTCTGCGTCGTTGACCAGTTGTCCGTGCTGATCCAGTTTGGGGTTCATCTGAAGATGCTGGGTAAGTTGACTTCTGGAAGAAGCCAGACTGGCTCTCAGGACTCGCAGAACTATGCTGAAGATTGGTGCACACCGAAACACCCTCACGTCACATCTCATGATCTAAAGCAACAAATGGCAATTATTAAACGAAATTTACTTGCAAAAATCTTTGCTAAAATGCAAAATACCTGTAGGGGATCCTCCGAAACATCAATCCTCGTCAATCCGGTGAAATTCCCCACCAAATTCCTCACGGTCATCACCCACAGCCTCCGGGGCAGCACCGTGTTCAACTTGAACCAAACCTCCTTGTACAGATCCTGCAAATAACGCGGCACGCGTTCGTCGAGCATCTTCATCGAGTACTTGGTGATCAGCTCGGCGTGCGGCCAAATGTCGATGGCTTCGATCAGCAGCAGCTGTTGGAAAATCTTCGCCAGCTTGGACGGATTCTCCTCGATGTCCTTCAGGGCTTCCTCGAGTTTAGAATTGGAGATTTTGCAGTCTCTGACGGTGGGCTTCAAGGACATGTCGTCGACCCAGTCGTCGACGAGCGTCAGGTGCGGAAAATGCGTCGCGAGCAGCTTCAGCAGCGGCCCGAACAGGGTCGAGTACGAGGTCTGATCCTTCTGCGCGTGGTGCAAGAGATACTTGATCGGCAGCTCGCTCAGGAACTCCACCGAATAGGTCTTGATCCTGATGCCGCTCGTGAGGATCGTCTGAGCGTGCGCGAGGCGCGAATCCTCGTAGAGCAGCAGATAATACAGGAGCAGTAATTGCGGGGTCAGCGTGTTCTGGCTGATGGGCACGTCGACGTCCGGACTGACGTCGCCGATCTGCACGGCGTCCTTTAAGTGCAGATACTTGCCGAAGATCGAGTTCTTGAAGACGCGGCGAATCTCGTTCTCGGTGAGCGGCTTGTTCGCCTCGGTGTTGCGCTGTCCCGAAGACTGAATCGGCGCGAGGATGGAATTGACGTACACCTCGACGAGTTGCGGCAAGACCGAATGCAGCGGATTCGTCGAGGCGCAAATCTGCCTGTAGATCCAGTGCTTGATGTTGACGTTGTGCTTAGCGAAAGCGCGAGACTTCAGCAGCTGATGGATGCAGTGCACCGGCAGGAAGCCGCTCATGTTGCCGTTGAGCCCCGCCGTGACGGGGACCTTCACCGCGTGCGTGGTGACGATCTGCTCGGTGAATATCTCCAGCGTGAAGACCTGCTTCATGCGCGTCATGTTGTTGTGCCGAATCGGGATCTTCATGCCCAGCGTCGAGCAGACGAGGTCGCAAATCGCCGACAACTGATTCGAGTGGAAATGGATCGCCATCAGGAGCAGCATCTCGCCGAACGAGGCGGAGACGCCGGAGGCCGACTCGAAGTACGCCTCCTCCTTGACCAACCATTGCACCCATTCGATGGAGCGTCGCTCGTGCTCGTTGGCGCCGATCAGCGACGGGCACGCGATCAGCATGCAGAGGCCGATCGAAACGAAGCGCACGCCGGCCGGCGTCGGGTTCGGATGGGTCGTCAACAATTGCACGATGAGATTGACCTCGTCGTCGTTGAATTTGATGGCGGCGATGCCGCGCAGCGCGCAGTAAAGGCGCAGCAAGGCCGCCGCTTGCACGACGACTTTGTCGGGGAGTATCCCCGAGGAGCTCTTGGCGCTGTCGACCAAGAGTTGCAAGCGCCGCAAGAGCTCGTCGCGCAGCGCCTGGAGAGCGTTCGAGGACACTTCGCCCTTGCGCTTCTGGCCGGTGCGAATGAACAGGCCGAACCAGTTGCGCACCTGCTGATCGTTGCCGAGCAGCAGGCCGCTGATGAAGGCCACCATGTCGCTCTGGTCGCCGTCCTGCGGTTGCTGCAGGGACAGCGTCACCGCCAGCGCGGGCATGCGGCACAACTCCACGCACTTCGAGCGGATCGCGAGCGATTGCGCCGGATTCATGCGGCACAAGTTCGTTATCGTCGTCGTGCGGATGCTGCTCGATAAGTTCTCCTCTTGTTTTTCGCCTTTCTGGATTAGTTGTGTACAAACTAACAAAAATATTGTGTTAGTCAAGTTTTTCGGACGCGATGTCTGATTATGCTTACCTTCACGAAATGAGTCGGGAAAATTGGCGACTATCCTGCAGATTACCGCCGGACCGTTGTGCACATGTAGGAGGACCTCTACGATTGATGAAATGTTTAAAATTGTTGGGAGTTCAGCCAAAGCGATGCAGATAACATCGGAGATTTCTTCGATGTAGATGTCATTGTCGAATAAATCGGAGGATTTCATGAAGAACTCATGCTCCGGGCCATCTGTCTCTTGGATTTGTGATTGGATGAATAACAATTCACTCAGGACAAGTCTAACAATTGAAAAAGTTATCATTGCAGAAATGAAGTTCTAAAATGAAATATTTACCTTAAACGACGTGTCATATCAGAACGTTCATACTCTAATGCCAGGCCATTAGTTAATCCTCCAATTAGTATAGAATCATTCTGATTTGTGCCAATTTTCTGCCTCAATTGTTGTTCTTTCTTAACATCGGCTTCGAGCACATGAAAGTTGATGCTGAGCAAAGCCACGATGGAATTTACCCATTCTATGGCTGCAATTATAGTGAGGATACCGATTTTTTGATTGGAACACTTTCTAGATGTGTCTAGAGGTGATATGAGCCCCATACGCACGAGACATGGCAAGACTGGCCGAATTTCAGTCTCGCTGCATTCATACAGTGCTTCGATGTCCAAGTTTTGAATTGCTTTGAAAACTTTCGGTGATATGTGCTTCCGGAATGTCATCGTGGATGTATCTAAGTTCACTTTTAATAACTCACATTTGTTAATTTCGCTGAAAACAAAAAATAAACTCTTGTTTAGAATGTTTGGGCCATTCGGGTTATGTTTTTGCGGCGCTAGGTTTTGAACGACGGCAATACCAATGCTACGCAAGGACATGTTGTATTGTTGGTTGCGCAAGGAACTGTAATAGGGTTCGGCTCCGGACTAGTTGCAAGTTGTACGATTTGAACATAGATGTCGCTTAGATATGTATATTTTCTACTTTTCCAACAACTCTTCTACTATGAAGTGAAGTGAAAAGTACGAAACTATCTCCTCTAGAACGCATGTTACAGCCGATTCTGCAAGATATGTTTTTGGTAAGTTGAAAAATTGGCAAACTTTGGGTGGCATCTTTATCTACTTCCGGTAGAAATTCAAGATTAAATCATACGACAATTAGAGGAACAAATCTTCTACAAATCAGCTACAAAATGATGTTAAAATCTCGAAACTATCTCCTCCAGAACGCGTGTTACAGCCAATTCTGCAAGGCATGTTTCGGAAAAGTTAAAAAATAGGTAAATTTTGATGGCCATTTTAATCCACTTCCTGTAGAAATTTGGGGATATATCGTGATAAAATTGAAAGGCCAACTCTTCCGCTACGAAATGAGGTAAAAATCACGCTCTATCTAACTATCGCTCCAAAAACTTCTATTATACCAGATTCTGCAAGGAATGTTTGAGAAACGCTCAATAATTAGCAAACTTTTGGGGCCATTTTGTTACTAAATGTTAATATCTATTACTCCTTAATTCGTTGGTTTCATTGTACAAGCTCTTCGGCCTTTTCTTCGCCTGATACCAAATCTGCTTGAAGGCATGTTAAATTTGTTAAATATTTAACCGAAAACTGGAAAACTTGTTCACAAAATTACATTTTGAAACTGTGCAGAATTGATTGCCTATACCATAAAGAAATTGTGTTCTAACCTGACATTTTCAAAACATTTGAAAACGTGGTGTGTCGCCTCTTAATTTTAGGAAAGAAAACGCCAAGAATTTGGTTTTAATTCTTCCAATTTCGTACCAATACCTTAAATAAAATGTCCACGCACATTAGGTAGGTTTCCTGATAAAAGTGCTTAAATCGTAATTCATCTGATTTGGTTTATCTTTCAGGTTTAATGATGATGAAGACGATGATGACTACCAACCAACTGATTCAGAGGACGAACTGCCAACAAAAGAGAGAGAACTGTTAAAGAAAGCACGAAATAAAGGCCCCAAATACTCCGACAGTGAAGTATGCATTAACATCTACACTATAATTGCTAAAACCCACACAAAAACTTTAACTTACATTCCTTTTTAAAAAACCAGGATGAAGTGTTTGGTGTATATGAAGAATCAGAAGACTCGGATGCAGGCAAAAGTGACTTGGCACTCAGTGATGTTGAAGGCCAAGGTGAAGATGATGATGGCATACCAGATGCCAAAGCTTGGGGCAAGAACAAGAAGCATTATTATTCGACTGACTACGTTGATCAAGACTATGGAGGTTTTCAAGGCACAGATGCCACACTGGCCGAGCTGGAAGAGCAGGAAGCAAAGAATCTCCAGAGTGAATTGGCCAAAAACTTGGATGATGATGACTTTGCCTTGGATTTTGTTCCAAAGGAGGTTGAAGCTGGGGAGAAGGAAAAGGAGAAGAAAGACGTGATCAAGACGGATGTCTCCCAATTAAGCAAAAGGCAGAAGCTGCAGCTCCTGATGAAAGAGTCGCCTGAGTTGTTTGGACTCATCGAAGACTACCAGAAGAGAATGACTGTGAACAATGATGAATTACAGCCGGTTATCAAGTTGTACAAAGAGGGGAAAGTCAAGAAGAGTGAGGCTATGGATTTCGTCAATTCCTATAGTCAACTTATTCTAAAGTATGTTCATTATTAATAACATTTTAACGTCGCAATGTCGACAATGTCGACAGGTAGTCGTGTCGACATTCGCACATAAGAAACCTATTCTGTTGTCGACGTGTTATTGTTATTATTATGATAACAAGATAATGTTTATAATTGATTGCAGCTACTCAGTGAATATCAGCATGTACTTGTTCTTAAAAGCAGAGAAAACTCCAGTGAAGAATCACCCAATAATTAAGAGATTGTATCAATACAGACAACTTATTGCACAAATGGATCCAGTCTATGACGACCAAATCAAGCCACAGTTTGAAGTTTTACTCAAGAAAATAGAAGTGAGTTATATGTTCCTAATAACTTGTAATTATTCTTTCTAATTATACCTATTTTATTGTTAGAATCTACCAGTGACTGAAACAACGTCCAAAAACAAAAAGAAACTTCTCAGCATTCTTAAGACAGCTAAAGAAGCTGATCCGACGTCGAAGAAACGCAAACGCGGCGAGAAACAACCGAAATCGATCCTTAAAACTAAAAACAACGATGGTCCAGATGCAAATTCAGATAAACACATTACTTTTGCCGATGGCCCGGCTAACGAAAACCAATCCGAATCGGATTCGGACGACGACGATTTGCCTGAGGATATGAACAACTTGGATATGGATGATTCTCTCGCCGAGAATAATGAGAGCAACGAAGCGAACGAAGATGATAAGAACGCCAAGAGAGGCATTACTTTCCAAATTGCGAAGAACAAGGGCCTGATGCCGTCGAGGAAGAAGGAGCAGAGAAATCCGCGCGTGAAACATCGTAACAAGTTCAGAAAGGCTAAAATTCGCAGGAAGGGCGCGGTAAGTCACGCAGTCATAGAATCTGACACATTGTGTCATAAGGCCCGTCCGAAATTTGAGTGTAATTAATTCATCATCGTTTCTCCGTTTTCTCTCGCAGGTCCGCGAAGTTAGACACGAACTTTCGCGCTACGGTGGCGAAATATCCGGTATCAAGGCTTCGGTGTCCAAGAGTATCAAATTGAAGTCCTAATTTGACGGGAATGATAAAATTTACGATAACGTACTCCGCGGTGTATTAACGCGGACAAAAATAAACAATTCCTGTTTAAA
>JARRAA010005081.1:0-42623 GCA_030557295.1 Ecitodaemon sp. MM-2014
TAAAGTTATTGTTAGAAAGGATAGGACATTGGGTGACGAATGGTACACCATCCATATACTGATCTCCTGTCAAATGCATCCCGTGCCAATGGATGGTTGTAGCTTGACCAGTTTCCTCCATATTCTCCACTAAGACCCTGATAGTGTCGCCATAACATACCCGAATAGGTGGGCCAGGAATTTGACGGTTGATTGTAGTAACAGTACGACGAACACCACCCCCAATGATGCAATCTGGTCGGAAGCAATCTCTGAACGCAGAAGGGCAGTTGTAGCAGGCCTTGCTCAATGTGTACTGCGTCTCTACTCTAAAGTGGAAGAAACATTTTGCCGCTGGTCCACCGCAAGTACGATCGCATCTTGCTCCATCGACAAAACCACGGGGTGGAGGTTCCAATGGTGGTCCCTGAGCTTGAACAACCACCACATATGCCACGAACAACAACAAGATGCGCATTTTGGGTACTGCTATTCACTTGCTAGGCTAACCCAAATTAGCAGACGTTAGGAACCGCCGTGTTTTAAATACTACTCTTGTCAACAATATTTTTTAGCATTTTGATAAGCCTAGATAATATTTGGGCAATATTTGCCGAGCCATCTAATTAGGAATTTCAAATTAGCTTACTGAAAACTGCAAAATTTGTATGATAATTTTGTTAAATATGCACCAGACGTTTCAATAATAATTTCGTCAGGGTTTTGTTTTCAAGGTAAAAAGTAATTTGACACAATTTAGCACTTTTAAAATATCGCATGATACAAATACGGTTTTGTTAAATAAATGAAATATTAAATACACATAATATCAAATAATGATTATTTGAATATGCCATTGATAACCACTGTGGCAATCAGCTAATAATATTTGGCAGATAAACTTGGTCTCAAACATTTTAGGCATCTATTTTAATATGAATGTTTAGTTAGCAACAATTTCAAATACAGAATTTCGGAATTTCATTAAATTATATATGAATTTTCCATAGCGTCTGGTAAATTACAGACAGATGTGAAAAGTACCGAACCCATGTACAAGAAGTTGCCTATGTTACAAGTCTATGTCGTAACTTAATCCAATACATTTTCCGCTTTTATAGTGAGGTCACCAACAAAATTTAAAAAATTATAGTACATATACGGATTTAAAATAGAGTACAATATACCCTCGATAAAGTTCTTTTAAAATTAAATATACATCTGTTACAGTCATAACGTTGCAACAATTTCACTATAATAAAAATAATAAATCACCAGCGATGAAATTCATACGTATTCATATTTAATTATGTGCATCAGTATTTTATGCCTATGCAAATGCACAAAAACAGCTGACAACAATGTTTCAATTTACATGTAAATTTATCTATTCTGGAAATATTTTTCTAACTTATCTTTTTAACATTGCTAATATTTTTGGTTTTGAAATTACGAGTGGGCCTATTTTAAAATCACTTAATTGCAGCAAGAATTCTTGAAATTTCTTATATCATGTCTTGATTGCTGACTGTTATTATAAGAAGATACTCACCCTCAGTATGTCCAATTTTTTACAAGAATAACACAGAATTTTAGACCGTTTTCTTGGCTCACAATCGAACCATTTGCGGCGACAATAATTGGCTTGGCAGGTGGTAGGTGGCCGTTTTGAAAGGTCCGAAAACTTAATTAAAGAGTTTTATTACTGCACGTCAAAACAAAGATAACAATATCATGTTAATATTATAAATTATATTGCAATCAGAATTAACCCATTATAACTCTTAACACTTAAAAATTGTTTTACCAAAAAAGTTATCTTTAAATATTATAGGAATAGCTTTGGAGTCGATTTCTACGAAAAAATTCAACATTTTCACTTATAAAGCCTGGTAAATAATGCGTTTATTATTAGAGCAATTCATCTTCCCTTCGTTGGCTACATTTTCCTCGCGTAATTAGGTACCGGCATCATTTCGGAGTTCCTGCCCACGCTGAAGACCATCCTCATACCGCCGTCAGCGTGGATGTCAACGTGGCAACGGAAAATCCAAAAGCCTGAAAATCAATATTAATTTACTGCTTTTCGCCAAGGTTGGTATAAATTATGGCACACCCGGATTATCAGTTTTAAACCTGACGATAGCATATCCATCGCGTGGGACCGGAATAGTGCCCTTCTTGCCATGCGTTTCCAAGCAACCACTCGATAACCAAATCCATGGAGATGCATTGGATGATGAGCTAGCCTCACCCCATTGTCGTAAATTAGAAGTTCAACTACTCTGTTTGACGGTAACTTCGTAAAAGGCAGAAATAATTAAAAATCGTGATTTCTTTAAACAATAAATTAACTTACTTCAACTACATGAGAACAATGACAATACTCCTGCATACAGTTCTTAGTATGGTACGCGTGTTTCATTCGTACAAAAGTCTCCTCTTACAAAATCATTACGATTTTGCAATTGTGGAAACCTTGAGTATTAGTATTCGATATCGTTCATTTCCCGAGTGACTATACGCAAATTCTCCGAGACATTGTAGAAACCATAATATGAATACCTGTACGAAGTTGGATTTTCCACTGGATCGAATGATAATTTAATAAATTACCTGATTACGTTACGGGTGGCAAGTTCGTTTTCCATTGGCTCATAGGATTTGAGTTGGTTGACAAGAAGTGTACCTGGTTCATCACCCATCAAAGGATTTAATAGCTATGAGGATATAAAGATCAATAAAATTAGTTAACAATTCTTTGGTTTATAATAATTTAAAGACTACCTAATCCATGGTTTGGAGCAGCAGTTTCGTAAGTTGGACACTCAGCAGTTGGTCGATCATTTGACGAATTTTTATGTTTCAATACGGCGACTTGGAACAAACCTTGGATTTCGCACATTACCAAACCTTTGACACGCATCCAGTACGCATTTTTTGTCTGGTTAGCTTCCAGGATTACGTCGTAACGCTCTCCGGTGAATATATTCAGAGAGTTGACTGAATGTGAGATATAAATGAAAATGTTAAACAGAATTATTTATTATTTATTACTTATTTATGAAGTATTGGGATGAGTAATAAATAGTGATCATTTATCGTTCACATTTTTCGTTTTTCTACAATAAATAGGGATGTGTTCTAAAGCTCATTTTCTCCTCTACCTCCCTGTCATCTTCATTTGTTAACATTCGTAACCATTACTAGCGAGGGGGCATCCAAAATTGGTTCCTCAACTTTTCAAATCTAGGCCAGCCAATTTCTGGCATCGACGAACTGGTGCAAGAGATCATTAACAATGACGGAGAATACATAATTGATTAAATTGTTGTTATATTTATTACTAAGCCTAGTATAATTCATTTTTTTTCCTGAATTTTCTCATCTCTATTTAGAATGTCGGAAAAGGTGGATGATAAAACGATCACTACTTATTACTCAGCACGATGAAATAGAACTTCAAACTTACTGACTTGTAGTTTGAGATCATGCCCCTCACTACTAATGACACTCAAAGGGTGATTGTCAAAACTAACTGTGAAAGGGCAATCAAAGAATTCCGCATTGACAAACCTAAATCTATACCTATTAGCTATTAGATTGGTGGATACTGATATGAACTAAATACCTTTTCAACTGAGAATTGCGCTACGAACATACTGGGCCCAACAACTACTAACAATGAGAAATACTAAAATATTACCAATATTACCTAGGAGGGTCACAAATGTCACCAAACAACCGAAACCTAGATCCGACATTTTAGGTATATGCGAGTATTGTAGATATCTATGTTAATAATCGAAATCGTTTATTGGCAGTAATTAAATTGTACTCGCCAACTGTAGAAATGAGCGGGGACAGAAGTTTTCCGCGTATTTAAACTACATATGAGTACGAAATTTACATCGCTTTTTAATGCCTGCGAAACGCGTCAATAATTTAAAAGTTGCGAAACGTTGTCAAGATAAGGATTCTTTAAATCATTTTAAGGTCGCGTTCTGTGTTTTGACACGAGAATGGAAAATATTAAAGAAATTGCACTTGTTCGGTTGCGATGATGTTGTATTAAGCCATATTTAAAAAAATATTTATATCTGGTTATCCGGCCATTAAATTATTATTATTTGGGCCAATTATAGCAGGTAGGAAAATTATCTGGTTTGTCTGGCATTTGGTTATTATTTCCCACTTTAAACACCAATTCCATCCCTTCAGTTGCATGCACGTCAATGTGACAATGGAAGAACCAGAATCCTGGATTGTCAGCTTTAAAACGTACAATGGTAGCACCACCTCTAGGCACTGATATGGTATCCTTTAATGGAGGACGCTCGAAATTTCGCAAGATATACCAGTGATCACGTTCGAACATTGGACGAGTCAGGTTCATACCAATCTCACCCCAACTAAGGACTCGGAAATTGAAACCGTGAAGATGGATTGGATGTATAGCAGGAGTGTTGGGTTGATTCATTTCATCAAATATGATCAGTTCAACGACTTCGTCCAATTTAACCTTGAGACAAAACGTTAGTAAATAATAATTTGTAATAGTTGTGATTAATAACACCTTTAAAACGTGAGTACATTCGCAATATTCCCTCTCGCAGTTGCGTTCCCGCATAGATTCAAATGTGCAGAAATCCTTTGATGTCAGATTATAACGGTTCGGCATCAAAGGGAAAGCAGGAGCTTTGAATGACAAATGGTTCAGTTGTGGGGTGCGCGCGCGCATATCGGAGTGGACATCATTGAAACCATAAGCACCACGTCTGTGATTGGCTGGATGGTCGATGCCGCTCATATCCAACGAAATGAAGAACCTTCTCACGTAATCGGTGTCTAGTCCATATTCGATTTCGTGGATAGATCGGAGTTGGTCGATTGTTACTATGTTCCCCATATTACGAGTACTCAAAGGATTTAACATCTGTAACAAATGTTAATAGAATCTTCAATTTTGAGGAGCAATTCACTTACGATCCGGTTAGGTGCAGTTGAACCAGCCGTGCCGTATGTTGGTCTTCCACTACCAATATTCCTATTCGAGCCAGAATATGTCAATGTAGCTAGTTGGAATGTGTTCAATCTTTCACAGAGTAGGAGACCTTTGACACGAATCCAGTAAGTATTCACGGGCTGGTTGGCTACGAGGAGAAAATCGAATCGTTCACCGGAATTACTCACAATTGAATCTACATGTGTTTCGGCTACATCTTGCCCATCAGTGGAAATTACAATCAATTTGTGATTGTCGATAGACAGCTCTACAGGACAATTAAAGAAGTTGGCGTTGATCAGGCGGAAGCGATATGTGCTACCCTACGCGATAAAAAAATTAAATTTCTTTATTTCAAACGAGAGTTATGAACTTACGCTTTGAACCACAAAGTTAGCCCTAGGAGTGCCAGAAACATTGTTGTTCGTCATATCACCATATCCATTGATCAAGATACCTGTAGGTTCCATAAAGACACCAGCTTTAGCGAACGCCTGAAAGATGTCCATTCTGGGGCGGTCGTTCCAATCGAAAAGAATAATTGAATGTTCGACTGAATTGTACCGATTCGCATAATTGTTTTGATATGGAAGTGGTTTTACAATCAGTTCGCCGAGGACACCATCACCACGCTGCACCTCTGTTGAACAAATATTTTAATTAACTGGGACAAGTACCAAACATTGTGACGGTTTTGTGTTTTATACTTACCAACATGAGAGTGGTACCAATGTGTGCCAACGGTATCAGCATGGAAAGTGTATGTAAAGTTATTGTTAGAAAGGATAGGACATTGGGTGACGAATGGTACACCATCCATATACTGTTCTCGTCTCAAATGCATCCCATGCCAATGGATAGTTGTGGCTTGACCAGTTTCCTCCATATTCTCCACTAAGACCCTGATAGTGTCGCCATAACATACCCGAATTGGTGGGCCAGGAATTTGACGGTTGATTGTAGTAACAGTACGACGAACACCACCCCCAATGATGCAATCTGGTCGGAAGCAATCTCTGAATGCAGAAGGGCAGTTGTAGCAGGCCTTGCTCAATGTGTACTGCGTCTCTATCCTGAAGTGGAAGAAACATTTTGCCGATGCTCCACTGCAAGTACGATCGCATCTTGCTCCATCGACAAAGCCACGGGGTGGAGGTTCGAATGGTGGTCCCTGAGCTTGAACAACCACCAAATATGCCACGAACAACAACAAGATGCGCATTTTGGGTACTGCTATTCACTTGCTAGGCTAGCCCAAATTAGCAGACGTTAGGAACCGCCGTGTTTTAAACACTGCTTTTGTCAACAATATTTTTTAACATTTTGATAAGCCTAGATAATATTTGGGCAATATTTGCCGAACCAGCTAATTAGGAATTTCAAATTAGCTTACTGAAAACTGCAACATTTGTATGATAATTCTGTTTAATATGCATCAGACGTTTCAATAATGATTTCACCAGGATTGGTGTTGTTTTTCAAGGTAATAAGTAATTTGGCACAAACATTACTTATCAAATATTTATTATTTGAATATGCCATTGATAAACCACTGTGGCAATCAACTAATGACATTTCGCAGATAAACTTGCTCTCAATGGTCTTAATCAATTTAGGTATCTAAATCCAATACATTTCCAATTTTAGTGAAAATTTTCCAACGTAGAACTAACTTTGATAGACGTCACCAACAAAATTTTAAAAATTTATGGTACATATATGGTTTTAAAATAGAGCACAAAATTGGAAAATAATTAATATTAATTGTAGTGGCTCAAATGTATAGAAATATATAACGTCTTGGAGGCAGAACTCTTTTTTATCGAGATATGAAAACTTATACATTTTTCGTTATAGAAATTTGAAACTCCATGTGCATTTTTATTGATTATTCTATTTTATCAAAAGAAAAAAAGATGTTTAAGAGTTATTAGGAATTATTTAGAAGCTCGCATAAAATGCGGTCGTTCAGACCAACGGCGCGACTATAATAAAGATAATAAATATTTAAATATTTAATGCACATCAGTATTTTCTGCCTACGTAAATGCACAAAAACAGCTGGTAACAATGTTTTATTTAACATGTACATTTATCTATTCCTGAAAATATTTTTCTAACTTATCTTTTTAACATTGCAAATTGGTTTTCGTTTTGAAATTATGAGTAGGCCTATTTTAAAATCACTCAACGGCTATAATTGCAGCAATAATTCTTGATAACCAAGTTTCTTATATCATGTCTGGATTGCTGACTGTTATTATAAGAAGATACTCACCCTCAGTATGTCCAATTTTTTACAAGAATTACACAGAATTTTAGACCGTTTTCTTGACTCACAATTGAACCATTTGCGGCGACAATAATTGGCTCAGGTGGTAGGTGGCCGCTTTGAAAGGTCCAAAAACTTAATTAAAGAGTTTTATTACTATACGTCAAAACAAAGATAACAATGGCTGTAATGTTATTATGATAAATTATATTGCAATCACCAATTGCTTTCCGAGAAAATTTAGTTAAATTGGTGGTTTTTCTAGAAATTATTGTTAATAATTTTTAATATTTAAAGTTTTCTTACGAAAAAAAAATCCATAAAGGAATAGCTGTGGAGTCGATTTGCACGAAGAAAATCCAAAATTTCAACTTATAAATGCTGCAAAAACTGCAGTAAAAATTCGCAAAATTTTGATTTTCCGGTAATCAAATGAGGACAGTGGCAAAGATTGGGTTAACTTGTACATGCTTTTACTATTAGAGCAATTCGTGTTCCCTTCGTTGGCCAGATTTTCCTCTCGTAATTCTCCCATTATTCTCGAAGCTTTTGCATTGTGGAAAATCTTTAGGTACCGGCATCATTTCGGAGTTCCTGCCCACCTTGAAGATCATCCTCATACCGTCGTCAGCGTGGATGTCAACGTGGCAATGGAATATCCAAAATCCTGAAAGTTAATATTAATTTACTGCTTTTCGCCAAGGTTGGTATAAATTATGGCTCACCCGGATTATCAGTTTTGAACCTGACGATAGCATATCCACCGCGTGGAACCGGAATAGTGTCCTTTTTGATCGGGTTTTTAAAGTCTCTTTCAATCTGTCCATTCCTATCTAACTCTTCAATATCTGCACGCGATGTAAAGTTTGCCACACGTTTCCAAGCAACCACTCGATAACCAAATCCATGGAGATGCATTGGATGATGAGCTTGTCTCACCCCATTGTCGTAAATTACAAGTTCCACTACTCTGTTTGACGGTAACTTTGTAAAAGATAGAAATAATTAAAAATTGTGATTGCTTCAAACTAGCAATAAATTAACTTACTTCAACTACATGAGTACAATGACAATACTCCTGCGTACAGTTCTTAGTACGGTACGCAGTTTCATTCGTACAAAAGTCTCCTCTTACAAAATCGTTACGATTTTGCAACAGTGGAAACCTTGAGTCTTTGTATCCGATATCGTTCATTTCCGGAGTGACTATACGCAAATTCTCCGAGACATTGTAGAAACCATAATATGGATACCTGTACGAAGTTGGATTTTCCACTGGATTGAATGATAATTTAATAAATTGCCTGATTACGTTACGGGTGGCAAGTTCGCTTTCCATTGGTTCATAGGATTGGAGTTGGTTGATAAGAAGTGTGCCTGGTTCATCACCCAACAAAGGATTTAATAGCTATGAGGATGCAAAGATCAATAAAATCAATTAACAATTTATGGTTTATAATAATTTAAAGACTTACTAATCCATTGTTGGGAGCAGCAGTTTCGTAAGTTGGAAACTCAGCAGTTGGTCGATCATTTGACGAATTTTTATATTTCAATACGGCGACTTGGAACAAACCTTGGATTTCGCACATTTCCAAACCTTTGACACGCATCCAGTACGCATCTTCTGTCTGGTTAGCTTCCAGGATTACGTCGTAACGCTCTCCGGCGAATATATTCAGAGAGTTGACTGAATGTGAGATATAAATGAAAATGTTAAACATAATTATTATTTATTTATGAAGTATTGGGATGAGTAATAAGTAGTGATCGTTTTATCATTCACATTTTTCGTTTTTCTGCAATAAATAATGATGCGAAGTGTACTATACCATTCGTTACCTTCAATAGTGAGGGAGGCATTCAAAATTAATTCCTCAATTTCTTCAAGTCTAGGCCAGCTAATTTCTGGCATCGCCGAGCTGATTGAATGATGGCAAGAGATCGTTAACAATAACGAATACATAATTGATTAAATTGTTGTTACATTTCATGAGAAACAGCTGAATTTTTAATAAACGCTCATTACTTATTACTCAGCCTCTATTTGGAATGAAAAAAAAGGTGGATAATAGAACGATCACTACTTATTACTCAACCTGATAAAATAGAACTTCAAACTTACCGGCTTGTGGTTTGAGATCATGCCCATCACTACTAATGACAGTCAAGGGGTGATTGTCAAAACTAACTGTGAAAGGGCAATCAAAGAATTCCGCATTGACAAACCTAAATCTATACCTTTTACCCTATAGAGGAATAATATAAGAAACTATTAGATTGGTGGATACTTATACGAACTAAATACCTTTTCAACTGAGAATTGCGCTATGGGCAACCGCAGATCAATATTTTCCAAATCCATATATCCCAGGCCATTAATCAGGATGCCATCTGGTGCGGGAAGGTTTCCACCATGAACGAAATCACCATATGCTTCGATACGCGTCTTCCTCGTCCAGTCAGTGATTGAAACCTGATGTTCTGTCAGATCCTCATCATATAGACTCGCGTGAGGATCGGCGTTCTTGGGAACGTTTACAATGAGCATACCATACATACCATCACCTCGTTGCAATTCTAAATTAGCCATTAGAATAATATAAACATTTTAAACATGTAATTCTATAGATATCTAAACTATTCAGTGCAAACTGTACTTACTTTCGTGGGAATGCCAAAAATGTGTGCCGGCCACACTTGCTTGTAGCTTGTAAGTGAAATTGTTGTTTGATAAGACAGGACATTGCGTCACGAACGGTACACCGTCCATGTAAGGATTGTCCTTGACGACTTGTCCGTGCCAATGGATTGTGGTGGATTCGTCGTTCATCATTATGTTTTCGAGAAGGACTTCTATCGTATCATTGAGACAAACCTTTGATTGCATAGGAAAAAATTAGTTTAGTGTAAAGCAAGAGATGAGATGTGTCAATTACCTCAATCGGGGGACCTGGAAATTGTCGATTGACAGTAATTATATTGCGTTTAATGCCACCGGCAACGATACAATCACGTCGATAGCAATCTTCTATAACTTCAGGGCATTGATAACATGCCATCGCGTCGAGGATGTAGTATGTTTCCACTTGGAAGTGATACTTGCAGGTCATCGCAGTTCCATTGCACTCTCTTCGGCAAGGATGTGTCGGACGAACGTACTGGGCACTACTCACTACTAACAATGAGAAATACCAAAATATTAGCAAAATAATTTCCAAGCGAAAAGTGACTTATTTACCTAGGAAGGTCGCCAATGCGACCAAACAACCGAAACCTAAACTCGACATTTTAGGTTTATGTGAGAATTGTAGATATCTATGTTAATAACCGAAAGCGTGTGTTGGCAGTAATTAAATTGTACCCGCCAACTGTAGAAATGAGCGGGGACAGAAGTTTTCCGCGTATTTAAACTACATATGAGTACGAAATTTACATCGATTTTGAATACCTGCGAAATGCGCCAATAATTGAAAAGTTGCGAAACGTTCTCAAGATAAGGATTCTTTAAATCATTTTAAGGTCGCGTTCTGTGTTTTGACACGAGAATGGAAAATATTAAAGAAATTGCACTTGTTCGGTTGCGATTATGAAATGTACAGGTGGGCAAATCTTTGTTTGCCACACCGTGTTGATAATAATTGCAGTGAATAACGCATAACATTTATAAACTATATAAACTATATATAGGGATCATTATCAGAGTAACGGCATCTGTTGTACTGTTGTACTGTTTAGTACATAAATAATAAAATATATTGCCTTCATTAACATATTGCAGGCAATCTTATGAACGAAGGAAAACTCACATGACAAGCTTTATATATCTTCTTTGTAATTGACCTTTGTTTGATGTTGGTAAATTTAGAATTTTTTTAAACAGCAAGAAATTTATAAATTTCTAACTGGAAATTAGCTCAACAACAATTCCACTGTATGTACATATTCAAAAGAATTTTAAAGCAGATAGTGATTAAAATTTATTTGTGGAAAAACCTTCGTTCTGCAAAAATCTGGGAAGAACAGGTAATGTGTAGTTAATCAATTCTGACACTTGTAATAACTTTTTAGTTTATCCATTGTTATAACTGCCACATTGTGGAAAATCCTTCAGTTTAAATATCTAATTCCATTGATATTTTAGATATTCAGTGAAAACTGTGAGTTTATTTCATGCGAATGCCAAAAATGTGTCTCAGCGACACTTGCTTGTAGCTTGTAGGTGAAATCCATGTAAGGATTGTCCTGGACGATTTACCCGTGCCAATGGATTGTCGTAATTTCGTCGTTTTATGATGAAAAACGACGAAAAGAATTTTAAAGCGGACAGTGATTACAATTTATTTGTGGAAAAACCTGAGTTCTAAAAAATTCTGGGAAGAAAAGGTAATATATAGTAAATCAATTCTGACACTTATGATGACTTTATATTTTTTTACATTTTCATAATTCCACTTTCCACGTGGAAAATCCTTCGTTACCTCTACCATATCTCTGTTTTTCCCAACCTTGAAAACCAATCATCCCATCTTCAGGATGAAGATCAACGTGGCAATGGAACATCCAGTTCCATTTATTCAAACATATTTTATTTGGATTCACTTTATATTATGAAATTTGCCTGGAAGCACAGCAATACGTCCTTTTTAATAGCATCCACAAAGTTCCTTTCATCGTTAGACCTCATCAAGTGATATAGTGCTTCCAAGACGTTTCCTGAAGTGGTAGTGCAATGTCCAATAAGATAAGTTCTATTCAGTTTCTTCATTTTTGGGGTGCTTTGTATAAACGGAGAAAAACTCGCATGATACATTTTATATACCTTTTATTTAATTAACCTAATTGACATTATTACACATTTGTTGAAGTCTGTAAATGTTGAAGATATTTCTAAGACTGTTTAGCATGGAATGTTTTTTTTTTCAAATTTAAAATATTTATTTATTTAATTTTACAGTTTATTTGCGGAAAAACCTTCTTTCTAAAAAATTCGGATAGGAATAGGCCAGACATAGTCAATCAATTTTGACAGTTATGACAACTTTTTCTTTTCTACATTGTCATAATTGCCGCATTGTGGAAAGTCCTTTGGTGTCTTCGGCATATCACTGTTCTTCCCAACCTTGAACACCAATTGCATCCCTTCTACAGCATGACTGTCAACGTGGCAATGAAATAGCCAGTATCCTAAACCATTTATTTAAACATATGTTATTTTGATCTATTTAATAATATGAAACGTACCTGGATTATCAGTTTTGAATCGTATTACGGTATATCCCCCGAGAGGCACAGTAATGGTGTCTTTTTTAATGGCATCCACAAAGTTCCTTTCAATTTTGCCATCTCTGTCCAATCGTTGGATCTCATCAAGTGATGTGGTGTTTCCAAGACGCTTCCAGGCAAGCACTCTGAAGTGGTAGCCGTGCAGATGCATCGGATGATGGGCATTCCGGGTCGCAATGTCGAATAAAATTAGTTCTACTACTTGATTTTTGGGGAGCTTTTTTACAATTACATATAAAATTCATTTAGTAAGAATGGATTGTTTTGAGAACAAATGGAATAAACTTACTTCAATAACATGTGTACAGTGACAATATTCCTTAGTACAATCCTTCTGTGCGAAAGCAGTTTCATTCGTGCAAAAATCCTTCTCGGAAAACTTATCTCTGTTTTGCAATAATGGTACGGAAGGATCTTTGAAAGCAATGTCATTCAGTACTGATGTATGGATTCTTAAATCCTCTGACACATTCTGATAACCATAATACGGTGGTCTATAAGATTCGGGAACTTCCAATTGATTCATAGATATCTTAATAAACTTTTTGATGACGTTCTTTCTAGTAAGTTCTTTTTCAACCGGCTCGTATGATTTAAGTTGGTTGACGAGAAGTGTGTCTGGTTCATCACCCAGCAGAGGATTTAATAGCTAGTAGGATGTAAAGATATTTTTTGAATCCATTATACAAAACTGAAGGCATTAAATACTTACTAGTCCGTTCTGTGGTTCTGCAGTCAAAGGAGTTGGAAATGGTTCGTTGGGACGCTTAGATTTTGAACCCGCGTATTTCAAGATGGCGATTTGGTACAACTCAAAGTATTCACATCTGTTTAGCCCTTTCACTCGCATCCAGTACGTGCCCACTTCTTGGTTAGCTTCCAGAATGGCGTCGTAACGTTCGCCGGCAAAGATGTTAAAATGAGTGACTGTAAAACATCAATAACACAAAACTATGCAATAACGGTTTAGGGAGACTTGCCATTTTGTGGTTTAACATCGTCTCCATCACTGGCAATAATTGTCAAGTTATGTTTATCAAAACTGACCATGAAAGGACAAGCGAAGAATTCTGCGTTAACAAATCTGAATCGATACCTTTTACCCTGAAATCAATATCAACATTTCATCCGAAAATTATAATAATTAGACGATCAAATGGCGTTCAATTTACCTTTTCCACAGTGAATTCTGCAATCGGCAATCTGAAGTCGACATTTATGAAATCCATATATCCAAGACCATTGATTAGGATACCATCCGGCGTAGGAATACTTCCCCCGTGAATAAACTCGCCATTTCTTTCAATGCGAGATTTTCTGGTCCAATCGGTGATTGCAATTTGGTGTTCTGTCAAGTCTTCGTCGTAGAGATGATAATGTGGATTTTTACTTCTGTCAACTTTTACAACCATCATTCCAAACAACCCGTCACCTCTTTGAAACTCTAATTCAAAAACAAAGTTAAATTAGGCAAATTAACATCTCATAATTATTGTACGCACTTGAATGTGAATGCCAGAAATGTGTACCAGCCGCCGTTGCTTTTAACCTGTAGGTAAAGTTATTATTTGATAATATCGGGCATTGCGTCACGAAGGGCACGCCGTCCATGTAAGGAGTGTCTTTGACAGGTTGGCCATGGAAATGAATCGAAGTAGCTTCATCGTTGATAAGGAGATTTTCGACTAAAAGTTCGACTGTATCATCTTGGCAAACCTGCAAATACAAATAAACAAACGCATCCATTGGATCTAACGTGAACTCTGCAACAGATGGCGTTACATATTAAAAGTTATGTTCATACTTCAATAGGCGGTCCAGGAAATCGTCGATTCGCAGTCATAATATTGCGTTTGATGCCTCCGGCGACGATGCAATCGGGTCGATAGCAATCGCTCTCGACCTCGGGGCATTGATAACACGCCATGGCGTCAAGAATATAATAAGTCTCTACTTGGAAGTGATATTTGCAGGTCATCGGAGTGCCATCGCAGGTTCTTTTGCATGGATGAGCTTGCGTCTGGTGGACTGTTGCACTTGTACAACTTATAACAACTGAAAAACATTTCACAGCAAAATACAACAACTAATTTCTGATTTCACAGTTTCATATTTACTTAAAAGCCCTGTCATTAATGTTATTGCTTTAAGTTCCACCCCAAAAATATACATTTTAATTGAGTTTGCAAAAGTATAGACTGGCGATGGAGTAATTTGAATTCGAAGTGAAGATGGTCAGAGAGTTTCTACGAATATATATATGCATTTCTGAAATGTATAGTATTTTGTATATGCAGATAACAACTGCAATATTCCATAGGTAATTAAAACTGTAATTTAAACGAGTAACTAAAAATATATATATTTACGTTTTACAATTTGTGGAAATTTGTCAAATGTCGAATTCTTCTAAATGATTCATTTTTCCATATTGTTTAATATTTCAAAAAATTATAGTCCCATCTGTGTCAAAATTATGACTGCCCGGTCGAACTTCGGCCCGCTTTATATTATAAATTTTGCGTTAAGTTCTAATTTATTTATCTTATGCCCGAATATCAGATAATTGATAAACACCACGATACCGACAATTCTCGTTTCATAAACTTAAGCATTTATTACCCGATCCAGAACGGGTAACGCCGTTAACTAAGATTTACCAACCCGACAATTTCCGTTCCAATCTCCCAACCCACCATGTTCTACATTCCCGTTCAACATTGCTAGTGCATGTTTTTACATTCCTTGTTGTTTCATTCGCACTTTAATTCTTAACTGCAAGAGAAATACGTCATCGTACGGAAAGCAGCACCTTAGATGACTGTCAAAGTAAAAATCAATGACTGTTTCTCACTTTGCAATTCTCATATCTATCTTTTTTATATATAATAGATATCAGAACTTAGTTTCACAAAGTGCAATTTGTTTATCGATGGTCTAAAATTGTATTATCGCCAATACTATCGCGGGGTGGATGTCACAGCAATTTATGTTACCCTTCAGCAACATTTTTGGTGGAAACATTCCTTTACAATTGGTATAAGTTTCAATGTTTTAGATAATGTTACTTTAAAATTTAGTCCAGTTGACTCAAATTTCCCAATACATCGAGAACGCCTAACCTATAATTTCATATTAAAATATCTCCGACAATATTTTGACTATTTCAAAGTAATACATCAAGCTTTCACATCCAGAAACTTAAATACCACATTGATACCCTACAACGTATTTTTATACCGAATTTTATATCACGTAAATCACGTTAGTCTAACAGAAAATCCCGCATTTTCTACCTGCGCCGTGATTTCGCTCCGGTAAGGTGGCTTTAAACCGATTCTACTCTCTACAATGGACTAATCTTCCACCCTCTACGTCTACCCCAGTCTAGACACGCTAGACGAGCCGTTCCACCCTGCAGAGTACAACAGTACGAACCGTACATATTAACACGACCACACCTTCCGAATATACAGAATGTTTCGACAACTTGTCGCTTAGGAGTTGCTCACGCGCAAGATTCGCCAAAACTTCTCATGCTCTTCGAACCCTGGGTATAAACAGATTTTTACTTTGTGTTGATTTATCTATGGTGGGATCGCATTTATTCTAAAGTGTATCGGTTAGTATATTTTATGTTTGTCTGTTTGTGTGCACGTCTAGGTGAACGCGTGTGTTTCGAGCGTGGGAATCACACAAAATAACACAACAAAACAACATCGAACGTTATGCGAATTGAATTTTGTATTTAACAGACGCATTAGTAAATTCAATACTGTAAAATATTGACGATTGGAAAAAAACTTTATGTTTTACGTTCGCGTACGTTGAAACTATCTCAGGTATTTTTTAAATCTTTTGCAAAACTTCAAAATGATAAAATCTCAAGTATGGGCACGTGGCGGTAGTTTGAATTCTAATTATGTGTGCGTTATTCATAACACTTTCAGCTGAAGTTTTAATATGTTATCACCTTGTATTAGTATATATTACAATAAGAAATTTAGTACAAGGGGCATTCAAGAAATTTTAGCTTCCGATTTACGTGAAATTCTTTTATCTCTTGCTATTTCCCCATTGTTCCATTGTTAAAAATTATTGAAGATAAATGTGATTGCATTGAATGGGAGAGTGCGCGTGAGATACTGAGACAAATGCGCGAGAAAGAGTTGAGACGAGAAGAGAACAAAATGGCATATAAAAGGGGCAACGCCGATATAAAATGTCGCATGTTTGCAGAAGTTACTTATATCGACTCTTTTTCACGCGTTTAAGTTAATATCTCGCGCGCTCCTTCGCACTTGATCGCGAATTTTCGCGAACCATACCGAAGTGCAACAAGTGCAACAATTTTTAGCAACAAAAGTATGACGAAATTGCACGAGGAACATAGCGGAGCTCATATACATGATCTCAAATGCCTCGAATTTCCTCGTATTAGTTGACATATTTCATTCATTCAAATAAAATTGGTTTTTATAATTCTGTTTGTCTATAAACAATGGCAATGACAATTAAAGTCATTATAAGAATAAGACTATAATTTCTTTAATTTATACTTCTGAAAATAATGAAAGAGGAAAACGCTTCTTAAAGTAGAAAATTAAAAAACGATTAAAGTTATTAACGATCGTAAACGCGGCGCCTCAAAAGTGCACAAGAGTCAAAGGAACAACAAAAACCACGAGGCTCAATAAACCTCAGCATCATTAGTTTTATAATTTATTACTCACGCCGGTTGCATTGTGGCTAAAGCTCCTTCCAGAGCTTTGAGCGTTTTTAATTATGTTCCTCAGGGGAAAATTTTAATTTATTGGCTTGTTTGAGTTTGCTACCGGCAGGTAGCTATTTAAGTTGATTAATTTCGGGCATTCATAATGAAGTTATTTATAATAAATGGGGAAAATTTTCTGAAGGCCGACAAGGAGTTTTTCTTGTTTCTCTTGTAGGCTAGCAAGAGAATCATATGAGACATTGAAATCGATGTGGAACGGATGCAGTGATATTCGAGATGACTTGCACTTCGCACAAACTGCTACAGAACGTGCGAAAAGCTCGCAAAGCTTTGGCGTCCCTGATGTAGATCAAAGGCATTCGCATAGAATTCGGATCCCACCTACGAAGCGCCCAACAGCGGAACAATGCTATCTGATACCGACCGCATAGATCAAAACTGGACGCATCCGAGCGCAAACCGAATACCCCGCAAAGTTCCCACAAATCTGCACGACTGTATCGATTTATTTGAGGCCTTCGGTGGGCTCGATCTTTCAATGACATTCGAAACTGCGCAGCTATTTCCTGATGTTTCGAATTTATGATGAATTACTTGTACCTTTATCTTGTTTAGCGAAGATGCAAAGATTTCAATCTATTTAAAGTAAAGTAAAGTAAAGTTTCTAAAATATCTCGAAACCGAAAAAATAATTTCGTTTGTATCTGTCAGATCCAGTTCTGAAAATTATTATTCAATTATCACAATCATTGAGAAAATGATTTGGATTAAGTACTTGATTTTTCAATAATTTTTGTTTAATTTTAAGGTGCTGACTCGGGAACCTCAGGGAACCAAAGAAACTTTTTTATTTTGTTCCCCTGCGTTAGTTATAAAATAAATATTCGAAAATACTCAAACATCATTTGTCACGAAATGTAAGAAAACAATCCTGAATAAACAAAATAAATTAACATCGGATTTTGCCTCACAAATAGAAGCACACTCATAATACACTCATAAAGTATTAATAAACGCTTGAGAATACATCGTCGTCAGGATGTCATAAAGCCATTAAGACATTGTGCGTATTTCTCTCGAGACATAAAACTCACTTTTATAGATGTATTTACCTTAACAATGCGCGAATTGCAGGCAAGTTGTACAATATTGCACTATGTTTGACTTGTCCACAAATGTTAGGGATATTTACGCAAATAATATACAAAATGTATTCACTTGTTAAACGCGTAATAGATACATTGCGTGTTGCACATTTTTATTAACGTTCCACCGACTTTCCACGATTTATAAACTTAATGCCCTGTGAAAGTCATAAAGTTGGACGAAAACCGATAATATACCCCACAAAACTTCAAATTATGAATGCTACAAATAGCGTGGAATCTATTTAGATTTATTATTGCTATTTCGAAGATTTCAGTGACATCTACAGTTAGGGTATGAAAGGAAAGTTATTCAATTTTTGTTATAGTTGTTTGTCCAATAATTGGCGCTGATGTGCGTTTTAAACTTTAGCATCGGGCGTAGCCAAATAAGTTAAGTCATGCAGAGCAAATAGCGATAACGGTTCTTCTTTTCGATTGTTTATTCTTTATATTCTTCGCTTGTTTGCACCTTGCGTGCGTGGTTCTTACTGGGAACGTGAATTCCTACGCGTAATTCACTAATTTACTTTAGTACAACAACACATACTTGCACACAGCACGTAGGTTGAGGTTATATCATCGATATCACATCAGAACTAACTTTTATATTGTCTGCATGTTAATTGGGAACTTACAATTTCATCCAGAAAGGGCAACGGAGAGAAGCTGGAAGTGTAAAAATATTGTTTTATATTAAAACATGTCACGATAGTAATTATTTTGGGATTACATTTAATTAATAGGCTGAGTATTAAGTAATGGGCGGTTTTTCATCTACACATTTCGTTTTTCAATAATAAATGGAGATGAGAAGTGTACTGTACCATTCGAACGCTCATTTTCTCTTCTACAACCTAGTCGTCTTCATTTGTTAACATTCGTAACCTTCAATAGTGAAAGGGACTTCCAAAATTGGCTTCACAACTTCTTCGAATCTAGGCCAACAGATTTCTGGAAAAAATCGACAAACTGGTCGGACGGTGGCAGGATATCGTTAACAATGGCGTAGAATATAAATTAATTAAATTGATTTTAATAAAGAAAAAAAACGCTCATTACTTATTACTAAACCCAATACAAGCAATTATCTTTCTCAATTTTCTCATTTCTATTCAGAATGACGAAAATGTCTCCACTAGGTTGCCTCATCTCTATTTATTATAGAAAAACGAACATGTGGACAATAAAACGCTCACTACTTATTACTCAACCCAATATTTTTTAGGATTAAATATAATTATTCTTATAAAATTTGGAGTTTAGTTATAGCAGACCAATTTTGATCGTCCACTAAACATTTTCACTAACAATAAGATGAAATTAAAACAATATATGTTGAATTGATTGTAAAATTTTATGTGTGGTCAAGGTTATGTCATAAGTTTGACGTCAGCGGTAACCTCCAACGATGTCTAACCCAAATTGCCCGATATAACTGCGTCGTGCGTAAGTTTTCGGCAGTGACTAGTGCGTAACTGTTAAAAATTGAAAAATGGTTTCACTATTTGTCTTCGCCGTCCGTCCGACAGCCGCGCGCGCTTCAAACGGCAGATTCATCTGCGCGCTCATTTTTTTACCGTTTTCGTCGAAACTGAAAAAAACGTTTCACTTTTCTCAGGCCCAACCGAATTCCCCGAACGTATCACGATCGAAGCCATAAAATCGGCAATTAATGTGTTTACATTAGTCGCGAAGTTCTAATTAAGCCTCGATTGGAATGCCTACCTCCCTGCGCGCTAACCCGAACTTCCTTCGAGATTGTTTATGCGCTCACGAAAGACGTTGAACTTTCTTACGACTTCTCGCCGGCGCGGCGAGGCGCTAACAATTTCCATGTGAAACGCCGCGGCGTTTAATTAGCGAGCGCGCTTAACGTTAAAGCATTATGGCATTATATTTAATCGCGGGCGCGCCATTTCGCGCACGGTCGCGGTCGCGCCGGTCGAAAATTAAAATTGAAGCGGAAGGCCAACGAACAGCGACGACCGTGAAGGATTGCGATTTCATCGCCGAAACAGGCGAAACGCGAGACGAGCGAAACGAGACGGAAAAAATCCTAATTCAATGTGTGCACAATTCGCGAGCGCCGCGCAACAATATGGCGGCGAACGTGAGAAGCGAACGTTGTTTTTTTGGGACGCTTCGCAAAGTGCAAGTAACGCGTTCTAATAACTTGTAACTAGCCATAATAATGTACAATAATTCACGATTGGCTGTCTTCCGATAGATACTGATAGATATTTTGGCGGTTCGATGACTTCGGATCAGAGTCAAACAACCTTGCGGACTTTGAATATCAAAAGTTGCATGTCTAATGATTTTGAGGTAATGAGTTGAGTAATAAAGTTGTTATGGTTCTATCATCCACATTTTTCGTTTTTCTATAATAAATAGAGATGAAAAAATCAATTGGAGCGAATTGTTACATTATCGTCCACATTTTTGTTCATTGTTATTAGTGATGAGAAAATTCAGTAAAGAGTATTAACTTTAGTAATAAGTAATGAACGTTTTCTTTTTATCAAAAATTCTGCCGTTCCTCATCAAATATAACAAAAATTCAATCGCCTTGCCTAGATTCGAAGAGGAGGCAATTTTGGAGGTCCTTTTCATTGTTGAAGGTTACCAATATTAACAAATGAAGACGACAGTGTTGAAGAGGAGAAAATTTGCTTTCGGTTGGTGTAAAATGTGGACGATAAAACGCTTACTACTTATTACTCAACCCAATACATAAATATTGTACCATGTAGATTGAAAAAGCCTGTAAACCTAACCTTAAGTTCAGCCCTAAATCATCCCTTTACGACAGGATAACCGTAAACTATAACCTTCGAAATCACCTAAAAATTTTCGTGGTTTCTGGTAAACGTACTGACGCAACATACTCCACTCATAGATGAGAAAACAGGCATCCTGCAAGGCACTCAGCGTTAACATTGAACGCGCGCAGATTCGCGGTCTCGCTCGCGCGCAGGAGTGGAGTATAAGGTCAATGACTGTAAGTTACCTGGACACCGAGTTCTCCTGCTCGATTCCACGCCGCGCGCGCGGCATTAGTATTATGCATGATGATGTGACGGTTCGCGTTACACAACCGTGGCTCGTGAATTCGTAATAGCCGAGCGCGGAGAGTTCAAAGATGGCCGCCGCGAGAATGCCAATGCCATGTCGGGGCTAGGGACCCATGCTGGAACCGATGTTAGAAGCGAAGCTAGGAGTTAGACGTTAAAAGCCGGCGCGCCGCTCGCAATGGGCGAGCGATGCGCGGCGAAGTGGAAGTCAAAGTCAAAGTCGTAGCGAACCACGGAATGGAACGTGCGGACATGTTTTGACGATTATCTCGGCGCGAAGCGAGGAGATTTCGCGCGCCGTTGATGATTTTTCAATTTGCCGACGTGAGCCGGAAACTTCGAGCGGAACGCTAGGAAGTTTGGACAATTTTTGCAGTTTTATTGTTTCCTAGAGTTAGGAGCATGCCAAGACTTGTATTTTATAAGAAAATAATTTGTGGAAAAAGCTAAAAAGTGCAAAATCTCAAATTTAACCAAAATTAAAAACTAGTTTTGTTCAAAATATCGCTTTTTAGCACTTATCACAAATATCACAAAGTGAGATTAAAATAGACCTCAACCATATTTGGTATTGCAAAATCACATGCGGAATTTATTTATAAACGTGCTGGCATGCAACAAATAGTGTGGATACTACTAATCACCGAAAAACTTGATAGTAAAGGACGACGATCAAGTTTGAACCATGTTGAGTTTGGAAAATGCACTAATGTCATTTATTTTAAACTTTTCCAATTTGCTTGCACATTGGACGAAAAATCACTACTTTTATTGCTCCCATCAGAAATGTCTTATCATCCGGTTAACCATCTGCCAAACATCCTTAGAGATTAATCGATAACTTCATTACTCCTGCTGAAAATTTACGTGTAATTTAAAATTTTGCGCTACTCTTGTTACCATCTTAATACCCAGATAAAATGTGATGACAACGTGATGATCAGAGAGAAAATGATTATCAGAGGAATTTTCTTGCCATAATTAGGTTCGGTCATTAGCATTTTCAGCTGGATATTTAACACATGTGTTGTTAAATAACAGTCGCCGATACAAAAAAAATCACACGTTAGTAATTAAACCCATTAAATTTTAAAATACCATCGAAATCTTTCCAGAAAACTAAGGATTCACGACACGTGTGTACAGCTATATAATTACCGTAACATACACCAGATTGTAATGAACAACTCAATCAATTATTCACCACAACCTGTCAAATATGTCAAAATCAATGTTGCAATCCATCACTTCAATTTAAAACATTTGCCGGGCATCTAATTATGTTAAAGTACATACATCCTTGAATGTTTCCATTGGTTGTAACACATCCCTATAAATACGAAAATATCTAAGAACATTGATTAGTTGGTCGTCAACTGAGAGTCAAAATGTTCTTAATATCACCGTTTCTGAAGCGTTTAAAAAGAATCCGCAACAAAGAAATCCCCGAATTTTTCAGCATAAACGTTCTGCTGTTCAAAGTTTCGGCAACTTGGGTACCGCATCCGGACATTGAGTTGTCCACAAGAGTTTTGAACTATGCATACAATAATTTCATATATATTACTGCTGGGTCGGTCATCATCTTGGCAACTGCCTCGTAAGAACAAGAATTATCTCTGAGGACGACATCTAATTTGGTAGGGAGTCTTAAGTAATTATATTGTAGGTTGCCAATAACTTGGACGGAGGATAAAAACGCCTTCGTAAAAAATATCTCTTTACTAACAACTCAGTACATGACTTTGTATAAGTTTGCATTCTGGGCCAGAAACCGCAAGAAGTTGTTTGCGATGCTTAACAAACTGGACGATTTGACGCACATTCACGGAGAGTATGTGGTAGATCCTGAAATCGGACCGGAAGTCCATCAAGAGGATTTCCTACCGACCGAAATCATGGCCAAGCAGCAGGCGAAATCAGATCTTGCTTCAACGTTGTTCTGGTTCAACGCAGCCTGGGTGCCTCTCTCGTTTGGCGTTGCAAGTGCATTCACATTATTCTTTGACTACGAAGATAATTATTATCAGATTATCGATCCTGAGTATAACATTACTATAGTGAGGTACGATCAATTTTTGCCCTATTACAGCGTAATTCCTTTCGACCACAATAAAGGAAGAGTTTCTTTCTTCCGGGCCATTGTGTATCAGGTTTACTCGTTGAGTTTTTACGCCTGGAATATTTGTGGTGAGTTCCCGATCCTTGGGAGGCAATCGAAATGTCCGCCTGGACTTTTCATCAATCATCAAATGTTTCAGCTTTTGATACGTTCTTTGCGTGTGTTATGAGCTTCGTCAGTGGACATTTCATAGTGGTCCAAGGAGCTTTCAGGACGATCCGAGGGCGTTGCATGAAAAGACTTGGGTTGAAAGACCATAAGGTGATATTATATGATTCTCCCGCGATGCAGGACGCCATGATGAAGGAGTTTAAAAAGTGTATTATGCATTTACAGGAACTTTTCAGGTGTGTTCAACTCTTTCTAATGACAAATTGTATGTTTTCACTGTTATAACTTTCAGTACATCTGAGTCCTTAGAAAACAAATTTACATTGTTAACTTTTATACAAATTGGACAGTCGTTAGGTGTCTTCTGTACAAATTTATACATCGTTTCCATGGTAAGTTTAAACTAAATAATCCCGATTTTAAATCTACGAGTTATATTCGATGATCAGTTGTAACAAATTAATTATTTCAGCTCCCAATAAGTCCACGTCAAATGTCGGAAATTATCTATCTCATCGGTGTGTCATTCGAATTGATGCTCTATTGTTATTTTGGACATCGTGTGACTATAAACGTAAGGACAAGATATATTTGCTCATATGAATTTAGTTGTATAATTAATATAATGAGTTACTAATGTATGCCCACAGGCTGATGCGATCCCAGACGCATTGTTCAAGGCCGATTGGTTGTCGGCAAACAGGGCCTTCAAGAGCAACATGCTCTTCACGATGACGCGCATGGCGAAACCAATCCACTTCACCGTCGGCAAGTTCTCGCCGTTGACACTTTCCACCTTCGTTACGGTAAACTCGTCTCGTTCGTTTCGCATGACGGCGACGTCCATGACGCTTCGCAACGCTGCTAACCGAAAGCGTGTGATTTACAGATCAGCCGTGCATCGTACTCGTTCTTCACAGTGCTCAAAGGAACAGACATGGGCGGTAATTAATAGGCAACCTTCTTCAACGACGTACGCAACCTTATGAGCATTGGAGACACGCCCCAATTTATGCAACTTAATACACATTTTGATATTGATATGTGGCAACAATACGAATAAAGAACAAAATGAATGTGCAAATCAGCGCAACGCATACAGCCCCCTAGCAACGAGATTGCACTTCTCTACCTACAACACTGACAATGGAGTAATCACAGGAATCACACTAATCATCGGTTGCGGTACCGGGAAGACAAAGAAAGCAGAAACCTATTGCAATTGTATATTTATGCTAATATTGTGATTTGCAAGTGATAATATGTACGCTGTATCTTTGAAATTAGCAGTTAGGGCTTTTACACCATTGGTAACTCTGTATTTACACAAAACGGCCACCTAGGATGAAAAATAGTTGTTAGCTCATAAAATATTTTTTCGATTTGATCTCAAAATTATACTAAAAGACTTATATACATTATTCTATTGTAATTTTATAAATAGAAACTTTGAAATTTCCACGGAATAAATTCTAAACGTCCAAAAACAACTATTTTGATGAAACCATAGGAATTCATTGTACAAGTCCTTATTTTCAATTTATAACTTCATTAAGATTTTCTATCCAGTTGTATTCTTTCCCGACAACTGCATAAGACCTTAATGATGATGAAAGACCTTAATATCACGTCGAATAATCTATAAAATTGGCGATATTTTTTTAAAGAGAAAATTGTAAATCAAAACAAATCGGTTTTATCCTATTTACACCTTTGGCATCGTCTACTAGAGTATCTACCTAGGTTTATAATTTAGTTGTTCTTCTAGTTAGTTATGATTGAAACAATTTTTCATGATTTGATTACCTTGAACTTTCGCAAATATACTTGATGAGTTCATCTATTTATATATAGCCCCAC
Source organism: Ecitodaemon sp. MM-2014 (assembly GCA_030557295.1). NCBI lineage: Eukaryota > Metazoa > Arthropoda > Insecta > Coleoptera > Staphylinidae > Ecitodaemon > Ecitodaemon sp. MM-2014. The sequence continues at coordinate 25,593 of JARRAA010005081.1, forward strand.
GCGGTGCACCCTATTGTTGACGTGAGATAGTAACTTATTGCACTAGACAAGAAAACTGGACTATAGTGAAATTTTTCCAACGTCAGTTCTTTTTGACAGAGGTTATTAACAGATAAAAAAAAATTTTAAGTTCACGTGCCATCTTAAAATTGGGCGCAAATTGTAAACTGATTAATATTAATTGTAGTGGCATAAATTTACACAAATACCCTCGATAAAGACCTTTTAAAATTAAATATACAACTTGTGACCTTTGGATACGGTCAAAGTTAGAAAAATTTCAGTTTATTGGCGTGTTATAATATTAAAGAATACAGTCGGTGATGCAATAATCACAAGTTAATAATTGAATAAATTAAATTTTAAAATACCAGAATCTTTACATGTAAGTAAAGATTCATGGCATGTGTCTTTAGCTATATAATAATCGTAATATACCCCGGATTTGAATGAACCATTAATAAAAAATTCACAACAACCTGATTATTTTGACAATCAATGCTGCAATCAATCACTAGATTTTTAAACATTTGCCTAGCAACTAATTATGTTGAATTATTTCAATGGTTCCAGTACATTCCTATAAATACAGAAATACCAAAGAAAATTAAATAGTTGACCCTGGACTGAAAGTCAAAATGTTTTTCATATCAACACTTCTGGGTCGTTTGAAAAGAATCCGCAACAAAATTATTCCTGAATTTCTCAGCATAAACGTCCTGCTGATTGCAGAAACTTGCCATATTCAGATGTTAAGTTATTGAGCAGGCGAGATCAAAGTTCGCTTCAATATTACTTTTGGCAAGCGCAGCGTGGGTGCCTCTCTCAGCAGGAGCTGCAAGTGTATATACATTATTCGTTGAATACGAAGATGATTATTTTCAGATAGTTGATTCTGAATATAATATTTCTTTAGAGAGGGACGATCAACTTTGGCACAGTATAATTCCTTTTGATTAAACAAAGGAAGAATTTCGTTCTTTTGTGCCATTGTGTATCAAGTTTACGCGTTGAGGTTTTTTGCCCTGGAATATTTGTCGTGACAAAAGGAGTGATAAAAACTTTTCAAATCTCTCAGCATATTTTGCGTATATTATAAGTTTTGTCAGTGGATATATTAGTCAAAGGCGCTTCTAGAACGATTTGAGGGCGTTGTGTGAAACTCCATATTTTAAACACTATGTGATATTACAAGATTGTTCTGAGAGGCAAGATGCTATGATGGAAGAGTTTAAAAAATCTTAGGTATGTTCAAGCCTTTCTAATAATAACGTTTTTTAAACTAGTATATCTTTCAGGACAGAAAATATGTATTCATTATTGAATTTTAAAGATATTGGAATATCGCTTGTACAAAATTATACATTCTCTCCATGATAAGTTTAAATAATGTTCTTGATTTTATGGTAATTGTCGCACGTGTGTTCGATAATGTAGAATCAGTTGTAACACACTTTTCCTTCAGCTTCCGATTAGTGCACGTTTGAGCGCGCAACTGATCTTCTCCATCAGCGTGCTAATCGAATTGTGGCTTTATTTTGGACATCGAGTGACCGAATGTATTTGAGAAATATAGTCATAATTACTTACATAAATTTAGTTGTATAGTTACTATAATGAGTTACCAATGTATGCTACAGGCTGAAACGATCGCGCAACATGCTCTTCATGATGACGCGAATGGCTAAACCTATGTCACCATCGGAAAGTTCTCGCCATCGACCCTTTCCACCTTTGTCTCGGTAAATTCGTTGTAACGTTACTAACCGTGTGATTTGCAAATCTGCAGTACATCCTACCCGTTCTCCTCCGTGATCAAAGGGCAAAACAATAGCAACCATAAATAAGCACACTTCTACGACCTTATACATGGATACAATAGAAACACAGAACGAAAACATTTGCAAATTAGGGAATATTATATTTGATAATAGCGTGTAGTAACGATTTTACACTTCTGTACATTCAATACTAACAAAGGAGTAATCACAGGAATCACACTAATCATCGGTTGGGGCACTGAGAAGACAAATAAGGCAAAGGGGATTGCAATTTTATTTTTGTGCGAATATAGTGTGTTACAACTGATAATAAGCAAGTTCTGTTATTGAAATTAATAGTTAGGGATTTTAAACTGTTGGTAACAGTGTATTTACACAAAACAACTGCTCAAGACGAAATACAGTTGTTAGCACTTTGTCTTCATAAAATATTCGTTCGATTCTGATCGTAAAACTATATAACAACCTTCTAGAGACATTAAAAGATCATATAACTGCAGATTTTATTGTAATAAACTTAAAAACCACCTGACAAAATGTCTAAAAACGACTATTTTGATAAAACCATCCGCATCCTAAAATTTAGTGGGATGTGGGTCCCATCAGATAACGAGAAGCCTTTATATAAGTACTTCATCTGGGCGTATAACTTTATAAACATTTTCTATCCGGTTGTGTTTTTTACATTCGTGGAGTTCTTGATTTTACCCACGACCGCAAAAGACCTCAACGATTTGATGAAGAACCTTAACATGGCGTCCAATCACCTCTTCACTGGTGGAAAAGTCTTCACGTGGTATTATTACAGAAAGGAGATCATGAAAATCATCGAGATTTTGGATCGAAATTTAGTATCGTACGAAGCCGTGGCTGATTTTAACCCAGAGAAAATCGTGAAAGCAGACAAGAAAGTTATAGATCGGTTTACTATCGTGTTTACATCCTTGGCAGCGTTTACTAGTTTGTCCGCCTGGGCTTATACTTTCGGCGTGTTGTTCTTCGACTCTGAGAATCAATGGAGTTACGAAGTAGACGATAATAATGTTACTACGCAAATTTATGACCAGAAGTTACCGTATTATAGCTACATCTTCTGGGATCATAGGAAGAGTAGGTGGCATTTTGGTTGGGCGGTGATGTTTCAGTGTTATCCAGTGTTTTTCTATGGTATTATTGTTTCTGGTAGGTAAAAACTGACTTCGTCCAAACACCTAGTCCGGCAATAATTTGTTATATGTTTTCAAGGTTTTGACACATTATACTGTGGTATTATAAGTTCTCTTGGTTGCCAAATGAAAATCCTCATCGGAGCTTTCCGAACGGTTCGTCCTAGATGCCTGAAACGCCTTGGCCTTCCCTTACTTTCATCAGAACAAGTTATTCGTGAGAAAGACTGGGTAAACAAGGAATTAAACAAGGAATTGGCCATTAGTATTAAATCACTACAAGTTCTCTTGACGTAAATATTTTTATTACAAATAATGATACATTTGATTGGCTTTGCAAATGCTTTTATTAGAATCTGCGAACAAATGGAGCGCATGTTTACTTTGTGCATATTAATACAAGTCATGAACGCTCTGGGAATAATCTGTTCGAGCATGTATCTACTATCTACGGTAGGCATTTAAAATTCTGATGAAATTATTAACTTTTCTATCGCACTACCTAAATTTATTTATAGCTACCACTAACCGATGAAAGGGTTCTGGTGGAATGCATTTATATGTTTGCAGTGAACGTGCAATTCTTCATGTATTGTTATTTTGGCAACCATCTTACTATCAGGGTAAGTAACTTAATTTTAAATATCCTCTTCAACAGATGACACAAGTGCGAGGCACTTTGCAAAGAAAAAACTGAAATGAAAATTTTAAAACCATTTAAGGCGAAATCTAAGAATACCTCAATCATTATTAATTACTTGCTAGAGACCCCCTCATTAGGCGCCTTTGGAACTAATAGAAGGCACAATAAATTATTATAATTGATTATGCCGCAAACGCGATTGATATTACTACCTTAGAAGGCGCGATTCGTACAACTCGAAGCTGATTGCAAGCTACAAAGCTTGCCGATCCTACTTCGCTTCAGCACTTGACTCGAGCTTCAAGAGCAAAATGAGTAGAAAGGCAAAAACATTAGGAAGGTTCTGCTCACTGTCCTCCCTGTGCAAGCGCGTCTTAGCAATGCACATGAACTAGAACGCACAATAATATACCATTTTTGGCATTGGTCGCCGCGCTTAATTAGAGCGACGAGATCTCGGGGGCTTTATTCGAGAGCGACTGGTTGTCGACCGACACGGCTTTCAAGCGCAGCATGCTCATCACGATGACGCGCATGAAGAAGCCCATCGTCCTGACGATCGGCAGGTTCTCGCCTTTGACGCTTGCAACTTTTGTCACCGTGAGTAGCAAAAAGCGTATGTTCTAATTAATGATGCAACTTGTTTTTAGGTTGTGAGAGCTTCGTATTCTTTTTTCGCTGTTCTAAAAACGGCCCAATAGTTAGTCCCAACAATGAGCTATCCACAGAGCTCATTGTTTTATTAATACCACTTGTTTTGGTGTAGTAGAAATTTAATATGCATTATAGTTAAACTCAATGTGTTAAATAAAAAATCGTTAACATCGACTTTCCAAATGTTTAATGCCATCTGTGATATTTCAGAAACATAATTTTACGATTTCATTTTTACTTAAACACTATGTTTCGATGCGTTTAAAACCACTTTTCTCATAAAAACGCTCCAACTAATTGATTGCCGAGTTAATTCGGTTGTAAAACTTGAATTATGCTTAATTTGCATTCAAGGAGATTGTCACGGTCAAGGTCTCCACTTATTGTATAACTAGCAGAACAGTTGGCTGGCTGATTCCACATTACCATCGATTTTATCCGTTTTATTCTGCGCTTCTAGCGTTTCCACCAGTTTCTACCTCTTCTATCGCTTCCCCAGCTTTGCAGCTTACCAGCAGCGACGCATAATGCCTGATGATACCATTCAACCATCTACTATTCAAGACCGAGTTGACGCAATCGCATCGGCAATGGTACAATGAGAAATGCGCAAACACATTGCAAGCACGGGTTGCACGCATTGCAAACAAGCGGCAAGAGGCAAAGTTGTGAAGAACTGAAAGCTACCAGTTTAACCAGCGAATGCAAATCGATGTGTATTCACCTATTTCGCATTCCTCTCTACCGACAAACAAAGAACAGAAAACGGCAAACACTAAAGTTGCATTATAGAATGTTTCGGAGGGGAAAATTACCTAACCTACTCTGTTTGAATTACTTCTGAATCAGATACAGTTTATAGGTTAGGATAGGTTAGAATAAAAGCACTCGATTGTCTAAGTCTAATCTAACTTAACCTGGAAATTGCGAATCTATTATTTGAATGTCACAAATCGTGTGTAACCATTGAAAATTCCACGTTTAAAATAAATACCGACTTAAAGCTATTACAATTACACTCTGATTACAATTACGGAAGTGTACATGAGGTACTCATCAAACCACAAACAGGCACCCAAGTCGCCCATAACCAACATCAGTACGACACAACGACTTAACCTTAAGCATTAACGAACAAATGTCATCTCTGTTGGTCTAGACGTACAAGTACAAGTTCAAGTAACAAGACTAACTACTCGTACAATACCCGCACAACACCATCATCCTATGAAGACTTGATGAGTGCAGTCAGGTTGTTTGTCCGCATGTCCTTAAATCAAGTTGGAAGCGTTGGCTGGGCACATGACTGATTGCGAGCGCCAGAAACAAACGACAAACGACAAACACAGCTGGTAGCGTACGAATGTCCGCCATGGTTCGCTAATGACATTTTACTTGTTTTCTTCTTGTGCGCTTTTGTACTTCGCTGCCTTTTTAACTCTTGACTCATTAGATTCCTCGCTTTTTTCGCGTTGCTGCCGCTTTTTTCTCGATAACGTCGACACAGGTTGCCAGTTGAGTGAGTCGTCGTTGTTTTGGTCGTTTTGCGTTTATTCAACTTCTCAAGTCGAGAATTTAATTATCGCTGTGCTGTACAACAACGTGTTGCAGTTGTTATGTTGTATTGTTTTTAAATGTTGTTGAACTGCAAGTTTCGGAAAACTCAAAGGGGCAAATAAAACAACATTGGATTGACTAATAACTGGCGAGCGTTTCATCGTCCACGTTTTGCGTCATTCTGGATAGAAATGAGAAAATTCTAAAAGAAAATATATTGTATTGTAATAAGTAATAAGTTCATCAATGCTCATTTGCTAGAAATCGGCTAATCTAGATTCGCACAAGTTGAGTAGCCTATTTTGAAGGTTCTTTTAATGGTTAAATGTTGCGAATATTAATGAATGAAGACGACAGGGTTATTGAGGTGAAAATTATATACAAATTGTGACCAGGCAGATGTTTAGTTTAAACGCTCATTACTTATTACTCAACCCATTACATTGAGCTGATTCTGAGACATTTGCTTTAATGCCAAGTAAAGAAACCGAAGGCTTGAAATAAAAATTATGAATTCAAATATTCCAATTAAATGATTGAGAAATCCACCTGTTCAGGCGTGGAATCTCCTCCTAGTAATAAAATATGCATATTAGAGATAAACGTTTACACGCTTAAATAATTTCCAACCAGTCAAATAGCTCCTAATCATATGTTACCATTAACTAAATATTGTAGGCAACTAACTCGATGGCGGTGTCTAGTTGCTTTAGATTCTTCGCCGCCTTTTAAATCGCGGTATTAAATATTCATCGCCGACTATTAAACGTAATGCCCATCGGACAGGTGGAAAAGTACCAGGCCCATGCGAAATCCGCAATGCAAAAGCCATAAATCAATTAATTATTCATTACTATCATCACTACAAGTGTTACAGATTAATCGCACGGATTTTTTCCTTAAATGTCAACGAACAAACCGTTAAGCTAATTATCTTTACGTAACTCATAGCCGCCAGCCGGATTAACATACTTTTATTACGTACTTTTGTTTCCTTGCGGCTTGCCGGTATGTGTATCGCGAAGCAATTAAAAAATTCCGAAGACATTCTCGAATTTATTGTCGGTAACTGGGCGATTTAATCGTTGCATAATGCGTAGACGGTTTGTTTTGATTTCTAACGAGCGCGAATCGAAAACGGGAAAAAAGTGAAAAAGAGTGAAATCATCGAAAATAAGAACGATCGCGTCGAATCTCCGGCGCCGGCGCCGCATAACTGATGTAATACTTTTTCTATTTTATTTTAATTTCTCGCCGTACGGTATGTTTGTTTGCTCGCCGCGGCCGCGAAGTGATGCGAAGAAAGTCCGATTGTCGGCGAACTTCTTTGCGCCGACGAGATTGATAACTGTACTGGTTGTAAGAACTTCTGGGACGTGTTTCCAAATGTTAAAACATCAAATAAACGTTACCAGAGCTTACTAACAGCCGCCATTCGGTTATTTTATGTTCAAATCATTTGTATCGGGTTGACTAATAAGTAATGAGCGTTTTCTCGTCCCCTTTTATGTTATTGTACAATAAACAAAGATGAGATAATCCAGAGGAGCAAATTGTTGTAATATCGTCCACATTCTTCATCATTCTAAATAGAGATGACAAAATTCAAGAAAATTTGAAGATTTGATTGAGGGTTTTTCTTTAAAAATTCGACTGTTCCTCGTCGAATACAACAACAATTTAATCATTTACGTGTTCTCTGTTATTGCTAACGCTTTCCTGCCATCGTTCGACCAGTTTATCGATGCTCCTTTGTCAGAAATCGGCCGGCCTAGATTTGGAAGTCCTTTTCATTTTTTAAGATTACAAATGTTAACAAATGAAGACACTTAATTAATTAGTACACTTAATTAAATTTTAACTCCGGTTAATAATTTCTGAATTAATCTTACAGCAAGACTCCTAATTACAGATAAATTTATGTATTCATTGTTTTGAGCCAAAAGAATGCGTTTAAACTGAAAGAACGTTCGTGCATTCGCACATTGTGTGTTGATCAATCTGTACAAAACGAGCAGTTGAAAAATTGAAGAAACCAAGGAATGAAGGCACGAAGGCACGAAACCACCGCACAATGCAAGCGAAAACGCCTTCTCGGCTATCATCATTCAGATGCGAGATTATGCGTCCGGCGCTCGCCTGGTCACGAGTCATGAGTGGCGCTCGCTCCGCTCACTCTTTCGCGCATTGTTGGTTGCCGGTTCGGCGCGACCAGTTTCAATGGCTGCTTGCCCAGGCAACCTAACCAAGCCCCAAGTCGGCACCGGCGATTCCAACGCCGACGTCTTGCAGCACGTAGAAGCCTCAATCCTTCGCCGACGTTGCCGCACGCGAAGAGGCCATAACGGGGATCGGAGCGTCCATCGCGTTACTGGCGTGGCGTTACTAACCAAGCGACCAAGAGGCGCGCACAAACCAGCAGCAACGAGCAATACAATTGCAACCCATGGGCGAATTCGAATCGTACTCGCGCAACGGAGACGTGCGTGATTTCAAGGATGTATCGTACGCTCACTGTGCGTAAATTTTTGAATCACCACATTGTCTCCTCGGTGTCCTTCTTTGTCCCAAAATTCTTGAACTCACATAGGAAACTTTAATATCGGTTAAGTTACTTGTGACTTGTTACATGAAACTAAAAGTTTTACGTTTCCTTTCTCTATTCTAGCCGTCAATTTTCTAAGAAAAATCATTTCTTAAAGGCATATGAAAAAGTACAGGTCCGCAGAAAGGGAAAGGGTTCGTTTTTTGTTGCTTGTTGTTAGTGGTTGATCGTAAACCAACTGAAACGGCGTTCACTCACGTCTGAAAGTTATTACAGCTGAAAGTCTGACCATGGGACCATGACCATACCGTTTCGAACTGGCTTCCACACAGATTGTGTTTACAACCTGAGCAATGAGCTATAAAATTTCAACCAATAACCGACTTACTATTAAAGGGTTGAGCTACCACAGATGCGAGAAGAAATAAAGTAAAGTAAGAAAGGAAAAGTAAAAAATGTTCACTTTTTTCTTATTTGCGTTTAGACAGATCCACCTGGATTGATGGTAAACATGATTAATTACTAGGAAAAGATTTCTGTGGTTTGTAAGAATCAGCCGATGGTCTGAAAGGAGAAAAAAAACCTTTGAATAACTAAATATAAATTCACTTTCTAGTTATCTACATCAGATGCTTTTATTTTTTATCAATCTTTCTTCTTTTCTTTCTATTCTTTCCACTTTTATATACCGAGGCAATTTCCATGCATAAATTTAACCCTTCCAGCTGACCCACAACCAGATTCTACAAAATAAAAAAAAACAACGAAATGCCTCAACAGATCTAGAAATGTGGAAAAGCCCAAAACATTTAATGTATGTAAGATAAATGAAAGTAAACGTTGAAGGAAACGACGAAGAGGCAAAGAAGGTGAAGGAGAATACCTAGAAGAGGATGTGTAAAAGGGTTGAGGTCCGACGTTAATGGTGGTTGTTGGCGGACGTGATTGAGTCAGCTGCCAGCCGGTATGCCGGGGTGTGGGAAAAACACACAGGTGGCAGTGGTGCCATCAGCTCTCGCCGCTCTCAGCCATCCACCTTTTGCACTTCGGATGTTTGAAGTCCGGCGAGACTCGAGACGCCTCCGCTTCGGATGCTGGTGATGCAGCGCGCTTACCTGTGGGATGGGAATTTTGGCTAGAGCGCGATTATCGACGAGGGGGAGTGTGCTGGTTATAGAAATGCAAAGGAAGCTCTTGGCGCACCCGGTGCGAAACAAATGAAACGCGGGGCAAACAAAACACTTGATCGGGACGTGTGAATATTTCTTTCGGATGTTTCACAATCAATCATAACAATATCGAGGGAAAATATTAGATGCTAGTAAGAATCCGTTTGGGATATGGTAATAAGATGTTACAATGTTTGGTTGGTATTTTATATTTAAAGTCATAAATGGGAAACGCTATTGTTCGTTTTTTTTTTAATTTTGGTATACATATTTTATAAAATTGACACATGTATATTACAAAACATTTATGGAGATTTTTAAAACGTTAAAACCCTTTCAATTATATAATTATCCCAGAACATATTCTCGAAAGCAAAATAAAGCAATAACAAGTTTGCAAGAAGAATTCGCACCAACCCAATCGTTTATTTGAGCAAACATCCGGTCCAGTTTCCTCTTGGAAAACTTCCACCCTTTCTAAGCATCCCACGCTTAACAAAGCACTGCTCTAGTTGTCCATTTCTTACAACAACGTAAAAATATTATTCATTCAGTTTGGTGATATTTTATATTTAAAGTTTTAAAAATGAAAGGCCATTGTTTTATCTTAAAAATTTTTATTTTAAAAATTAATATATTTTATAAAACTGACACATGCATATTACAATATCTTTATAGAGTTTATATTTAAAGCCTTTTCAGTTAAATAATTGTTCCAGATCATTTCCTTGAAAAGAATTTATGCAATAACAAGTTTGCAAGAAGAATTCGTACCAACCCAATAGTTTATTTGAGCAAACATCCGGTCCAACTTCCTCTTGGAGAATTTCCACCCCTTCTAAGCATCCCACGCTTAACAAAACACTGCTCTAGTTATCTATAATCTTACCACTTAAAAATATAATTTTTTCCCTCTTCTTTCAAAAATTCGTTTTCATTTATCACTTCTATGCTGTCAAATTTCAATCAAAGGCTTCATTCATAGTATCCAATACACCTACCTGCCACCTTCCAACCTCTTTCTTCTCCAATAAAACTCTTTCCTTTCCTCTATCGACCCTCTTTGACCTGCTTTAAGCTTTTGTATAGAATTTCACAGACGCCAGTTGTGCGATGTGCCAAAATTCGCAGTTGCAGCATTCGTTTTCTGTCGCTTCGCTCCATTCTCTTCGATTTTTTCTATGGGAATTCCGATGCTTCCAAGTTTCTGGCATGAAAAGTGAAAGGGTTTTTTTTATTTCGTGCCCTCGCGCTCAGGTAGCTTTTGTCGAGGCGGCGTTAGACCTTAAAGTCCCTCGAGGCTGGAAATGTAGAGTATGGCCTACATTGCGAGGGTGTACGACATACGGTACGATGTGTTTCCTTCGGAAGACAAATAAAGGAGGAGGAGGTACAAGGTGTAGGGTAGTTTGAAGAAAGAAGAATGACTTGAGAACGAGAGCAAATATTGCTTCGACGTACTCAAAGTGTTGCCACATCCTTTCCTTCCTTTTTGAGCTTTTTTAGGTGTTTTTGAGAACGCTCTAGTATATTGCTAAAGTGGTAGGATGCTCGAAGCGTGTGGGAAAGGGAATTTAAGACACATGTGGTATCCGATGGGAAGTGGGAAACTTCCTTAGTGATTAATCACATTTTAAATTGAAAAAAAAATACAAAAGATTTTGTTTTGTGTGAAAAACAACTCTAAAAATTAAGTTTCTCACAAAATCATACCTCAAAAGCTACTTAATATTTTAGATGTGCCTGTCAAGTACTTAAATTAACAAATTTCCATGACTGTTCCTACTAAATCGCGGTGGCGTTGACGTTAGTGTGATTTGTTTAGGAGTTGTATGTAGTATGTTATCACAGCAACCACTGAATTGAGTTCGATCCCGGTGTTTGTACAGTGCAGTTCGGTCTTAATAATAAAGTCTTGGTAAAATTAAACAAACGGTTGTTATTCCTCTGCAGCTGTACCTCCAAGCATATATTATCACCCCATTGGTAATATTGGGTTGAGTAATAAGTAGTGAGCGTCTTATCATCCACATTTTTCGTTTTTCTACAATAAGTAGATTAGAGAATGGCGAAAAATGCAGAAATTTGCTCCACTGGATTTTCTCATCTTTATTTATTGTAGACAAAACGGAAAATATGGACAATACAACACTCACTACTTATTACTCAGCCCAATATAATTTAATTTTCTATGAAAACGAACTAAAAATTAAGGTTTTTCTCATAACCTCATCTCAAACGCACAAAGCGTATGCCCATGCGAATTCAAGAAGTTAAATTAACAAATCCCCGTGACTATTTCCCATGTCATTTTCACTTGGAACACCTAAAACCGTTGGTCGATAAACGCCTTAAGTGATAATCCCTGTTTTCGCCGGCCGTCCTGTCATTGTCGTTTGTTATTGTCCTGCGATAACTCTATTACGAGCGATGTTGTGCTCGTGCGTTTTGGTGAATTAGAGCGCGACGAATTGGATCCGCACTCGTGCCTGCGCTCGCTTATCATCGTTCGGCAAGATGGCGGCCCCACCTGCCAGCATGCGCGCACGCACCGGAGGCCCACAGATGTTCTCCTGCTGCTCCTATTAGTTAATCAACTCGTAATGCAATTTGCCATCGTTTGCATTCGCATTATGCCGGCCGCATCTGCGCGTCAGCGACGTCGACAATGACCTAACGAGCTCGCCGCGCAACGGAAACTCAAGGATGCAAGTTTTTCATCTCAATGTCGTAACCCAGCGCACGCCATGAATTCAGTCCAGGAAACGCTCGAGCGATGGAAAGCGCGCAAAAAGGCATATTAATCTCGGCATTACATAACCGTAAACTGCGCATAAATTTCCAGCATCATGGAAATGAGAAAATTCAATTTGAATCGCTTGGAATTTCTATGGAGATTTTATGTTAATAATGTTATAATGCATGGTGATTATGTTTCAAACATAAGTATAACGATCGATGGCGGATTGTGAAGGAATATTGACACTTTTTGATCGGGCGCTTGACGAGTTTCCCACTTTTTACATGCGCCATCCGCACGTGAACGAATCAACGGTGTAGAAGTACGTTCGAGTGCTTCCTGTTTTCGGCGCTGTTTATCGAGGCGTCTTTATTTTATTACATTATAATGTTATTTAAATGCTGCTTGGGACTATGGACGCGGTGTGTGCAGGACGCGCGGCCGGATGTCAAGCGTAAGGATTTCCTGCTTGTTATTGAAATCGCTCGATTCTTGAATTTTAACCTCTGGCCATCGAATCATTAGGCAGACGGTCACAAAAGTAAGTGGACTCTCAATTACTTCAGTGAAATCATTTTCAAAATTTTCTACGTGCACAATGACGGGACGATTGATTAATGTTTAGTTGCAATAGGTGGAACGATTGCAATGTTCTAAATAATGCGTTGAGTAATAAGTAACAAGCGTCTAAACTAAACACTTGTCTCGCTCCGATTTGCACCCTACCACCCTTTCGTCTTAGTAACATTCGTAATCTTCAACAATGAAAAGGACCTCTAAAATTGGCTCCTCAACTTCTTCAAATCTAAGCCAGCCGATTTCTGATAAAGGATAATCGATAAACTGGTTGAAAGATGGCAGGAGATCGTTAGCTATAGCAAAGAATACATAGTTGATTAAATTGTTGTTATATTTGATGGGGAACATTGAAATTTTTAATAAAGAAACGAACGCTCATTACTTGTTATTCCACGCAATACAGTGCCCTTTTAATCTATATTTAGAATGACGGGCAATGTCAACGCTAATACAACAATTTCTTCCACTGAATTTTTCATCTCTATTTATTGCATAATTAGGAAAAATGTGCACGCTCACTTATTACTCCACCCAATATAAATCATATTTCTCTTTTTTATGAAAAAAAAAATAAAAAATAATAATAACCCACAATTTACCAGGAATTAGCTGATTACAAATCAACTGATGGTTTGCCCCCGGGTCGGCCATAATTGCAAATAATTTGTGGAAATTGCTTATGACAAAATTAATTATCAGTGGAGGTTAGCCAGTTTTTTACTATTGCCCTGACGATGCAAAAATCTCAATTTCGTAAGTTTCGAGTTGTTTGAAGCAATTTTAGTTTTAAAAACTTCGTGATATTTTAAACGAAAATCACCTCTAGAATAAACAACATACGTCCATACGAAGTGCTATTTGTGGGACAACCTTGTTTCTGCCTAAATTAATCGGGATACCAAGGGTTTATGAAGAATGCCTTTCGCGGGTGATTGGTCCCCCGGCGAATTATTGCAAATAATTTGTGTGAATTGTAACAAATTACTTCTGACAGAAATATGCTAAACTGTTGTTATCACTGTCCAGACTCTCAATTTCGATGGAACATAGGCATGAATATGTCCGTACAACCTTTTTACTAAAAATATATATATTTAGTGCTATTATCAACAATTTGTGGTAAAACCTTGTGTTTGCCGAAAATTCACTCTGAAAACAATGTGCTAATGAAGATAGAAAGAATTACAAGTTTTCCTCATGATTCAAAGACGCTGTAAGCTTTAAAAGTCAATTTTGAATGTAAATATTTGATTAATTAACCTATTTATTTTATTACGTGTAATTGCATATAATTACGGTCGCTAGTGAAAAACGAAGTAATTTATGACGATGCTCTTAACGGAAAAACCAGCTTAATTTCGCATTGTTTAATACGTTAAGCGCGGCATAAGCTCATCCATGGCAAAAGCTGCCTTAGCGAATCGCGCATTGCAGTCTCCGAGAACCGCGCGAAGCTCAAGCTTCCCGACCACCGAGCAAACGAACGCCATAACGAACTTGGGCATGTTCATGGGCACGCGAACGCGGCGAATGTTCGCGTAATTAAATAGCAAACAACGCATTATACCGTGCGATAACGAAAGCCCACGAATTACGAAAACGTCAATAATTCTCGAACAGAAACGAGCGTTATCCGTTTCGGCGACGCTAATTAATGATGAACCATCGAGCGATTTATTAAGTTATTATGCGTGGGCAATGCTTCCTTGGGTTTTTTTCGTGAATAATTTTATTTGTTTACTGCGCGACGTGGAGTTTCGCTAATGACGAGGCGGCGCGCGGCGAACGTGGAATTGCGGCTCCTCTCGTGCCGAACGGGTTTGTTTCACTAGGCAACGTGAGGTCGTTGAATCCGTGGCCGTGGCCCTCACCGTCGCCATCGCCATCCGCGAAGCCGCCTCTCTCTCCGGCGCTGCGAGCGCGACGGCGTGTCGGCGGACGGCCGCGCGAGCAACGGCGGCGATGAAAACGAAAGACGCGCAGCGCCGCCAGAAAAAGAAGGTGAAGAAGCGAAAAGGAACGGGCCGGATTGCGCAATCGCCGCGCCGCACGCGAACGCACCACGCACGGCGCAAATTATTCATATTCGCACTCTTTTGACGGCTAGCCATCGTTAGAAATTAATGAAAAGTAAATCTTCGACTTGCAAGTTTTACCCCCCCAGCGACGCGGCAATCTTTCGAATATAGTATGAGATTAGTGACGGCCAAACGAGTTCTAGGTAATGATTCATTTTTATATTGAAATTTTGGAAATTTTAATCTTAAAGTTCCTTCTCACTGTGTATAACCTAGAATTGCCTTCATAACCTTAAAATCATAGCACTTTTGACGTTTTACACCAGTCAACACATAATCCATATCAGTTTCCTTTAAAAAATCGGCAAAAAATTCCTAGTATGGACAAGTAAGGCCCAAACGAAATATAATATTGGTTTGAGTAACAAGTAGTGAGCCTTTCTTCGTCCACATTTTTCGTTTTTCTGTAATAAATAGAGATGAGAAAATTCAGTAGCGCAAATCGTTGTATTAAAATTTATTATTCGACTATCGCTCGCAAAATCTGACAACAATTTAATCAATTATGTATTCTTCGCTATTGCGTTCGACCAGTTTGTCGATGTCCCTTTGTCAGAAATTGGCTGGCCTAGATTCGAAGAAATTGAGGAGCCAATTTTGGAGGTTGTTGACAAATGACGACAAAGTTATAGAAAAACGAACAATGTGAACTATAAAACAGTCACAACTTATCACTCAACTCAATAATAAATTTTTAAACTGAATATTTCGAACTTTGGATCTTACACCTTCTGCAAAAGCTAAAATTACCCTAAAACCATCCTAACATAAAAATGCTAACATTTTTGAGGTTTGGCACCTGTCCAATCATAATCCCTTTGCAAATATATCATAAAATTGATAATTAAAAACTGAAATTTGAAATGTAAAGCTTTCCCCTTTCCCTCCATAACCTAGAATTGCCTTAAAACCGTGCTAACCTGAAAATACCAACACTTGCTGTCAAAGCATTATCCAAATAACTTTCCTCTGAAATTTTTGGAAAAATTGAATAGTAAGCAACACGTAATCTACACTCGCCTTATAATAATTAATTTTTAAACTAAAAATTTGGAAACTGGAATCTTAATCTGAAAACATAACCCAAAAATGCCTTAAACCATCATAACCTTAAAATATTAACGCGTTTGGCAGCTGTCAAAACATAAACATCGTGTTTTATACAAGATTTCACGTTTTTATAAGAATCGTAAACAGGATGAATGCACCAAGCCGCACGCACATGCTAATGTGAAACGGTGGAAGGATGAAAAACGCTCTTGAACTTTATGTAGGCCAAGCGTTACGTAGCTTAACGCCGTTCGCTCGCGTGGCACTTCTCGCGCTCGGACGTGCGCGCGGCCATCCCGCCTGTCTTCTCGGCATTGCCGCTTCAGACAATTTCCACCGTCGCTGCATATAAACGATGAAGTTATGAACCCATCGCGCAGGCTGCGAATCCGCGCGCTTGCGCCAAATCAAAAACGGCGCGCGACGCGAGCGAGACTCATTTGCGGCGAAGGGCTTTCAGGCAATGCGAATTAATTAAAGCTATCCGAATCATCTAAGTCATCTTAAGCCAGTTCAAGCCATCTAAAGCCATCTGATGCTTGATTCATCTGCGGACAGGGAACCTGTAATCTTGATTTGAATATTTATGTTGTATGCAATTTAGTTGTTTGCATTAATCACGCGTTATAATGACGTTAATGTGTCGACTGGTTGAATAGGCTTGGTGGGCACAGGATGTGCATTGAGCGCTTTATAGGTAAAAGACAAGATGGCAACTCCCAGATGGATGTGGATTGACGATGGACGAGACGAATTAGGTGATAAAATCGTAAATGTCGTAGGGATGGAGATGTATGATTTATTACGTTGATCTTTGATACTTAGGGTAATTACTCATAAATTTTGAAACGTTTTTGAGCTGGAAAAATCTGTAATTACAACTTGGAAGGTTCATATTCTTGCAGTTTCAAATATTCCACTATGGATGGCGCAGGAGAATATTGTATTGGGTGTTATGCCCCTCACTGCACCACCACTACTAATTGTTGTAATTGTTATTATTTGTTATTTGTTAACTTCATTCTGTTATTAATATTTTCTAATGATCATTCAGGCTTCACCAATTTTA
>JARRAA010005130.1:0-15183 GCA_030557295.1 Ecitodaemon sp. MM-2014
TAAACTTTTTACGGTAATTTTATGACGAAAATATGCTAAAAATGAATGAGACACATCTTGAATTGCAATAAAACGGGTTCTGAATTCTTGAAAATATATTAAAACCTGTCCATTTCTTGCTGATTCCTGATTGTATTAACAATCAGTTGCCTTGTCCACCACAGAGAGTTTCGTCAATATGTAAATTTCTTCAAAGATATTAATGATAAGACCAGCACTCGCTACGTCCTCGTGCGTGTCCGCCGAGGGAAAAGGGAAAACCCCTTGGCCCGCGGAGCGGTTCATCGACCTCGAAGCGACCCCGGCGCACATGTGCGCGGCGCGCGCGCGAGAGGGAAGTTTTTCCACCCTCGGAGCAGGCGCGGCTCGCGCCGCCGGGGCGACCCTCGCGCGATGCGCGCTATCAGCGCCGTCGGCTCCGCAGCAATGCGCAAGGGATAATTCCACATGATACTTACGTCACTTATCGGCGCACGCTGGCCGGCCGGCGGCGCGCGCACGGCGCTTCGCGACGGCCGTCGCGACGTCAGTCACGATAGTGCACTCACCCAATTCACCCACGCGCCGCATCTCTTCAGACCTCGGCCGACTCCGCGGCAAGCGCAACAAAGTCGAATCGAATTCCTACCAAACGCAACGTCGCGACGACAAATCCTCAAGATGACTACCGTCGAGGCAGCGGCCGCGTCCGGCAAGACAGTCTCGGGAGAGTTCCACATAGCAAGGTGAGTTCTAGAATTCACGCCTTATCGCACGCGGATTAATTAAAACAAAACACCGTCGGTTGTAGTGGAAGAATAGTTTTTGGACGAGGCATTTGCATATTCGCAAATATTCTAATCGGAATTATCTAATCGGAATTTTATTTTAACGCCGTGACTCTGTGACTAACCAGAAAGCATGGGACCTGTTCCCTCTGCCTCTGCTGTTATCTTGAGTAATCAATACTTCGGCAGTATGCTGTTTGCACACCTTATCTTGCTCACGGCTTGGTTTCTCTCGTGAATTCTACCTTCACGTAGTATCAAAGCTAGTTTAACGCGTCGGTGCATCAACATTCGTCTCGCATATGTTTCGTCTTATAATACTGGGATTGCATATGGCCTAGGCTCCAGATCTAGACTCCCGACTCTAGCGCCGAGAGAGCGCAGAGACTCCCGTGGGGATTTCGATTTTTAGCTCCAGCGCCGGTGCGCGAGGGACCCGAAAGTCTCAAACATTGAGTCATATTGTTTTACGCCGGGGAGCTCGCAGCGTGCGCGTGACGGCTCGGGCACCGCACGCTAAGTAGACGCACGCATTTATCGTGCGTAATTAAAGGGATACTCGTTTCGGGGGCCGGGATTTTTCAAGGGGGAGGAGGGTGCGTCGACGAGAAGTGCGTGCGGAAGCATGGCAACAAAAAAATCGTGCGTGCAGTAGATGCTCGCCGACCCTTCTCGCTGCCGACGGACACAATGGGGTGCTCCCTTTAAGACATCACGCGGTACGTCATATTCAGCGTCATGGATGTACAAACAAGTCGTTCCAGATTCGAAAGGGAGAAGAGTTATGATTGAAGTTTTGCGATGGGTGCCGCGAAGAACAATGCGCTACAAAAAACGGGGTGCGAATGAAGGCAGCATCTTGTTTATGTTTTATTTTCGAACTGACCATTCTAGTCCCGCCGGGAATAGAGAACTGTCGACCCTTTGGGGGGTTGGAGTGCTTGTGCTTTTCTCGTTCTATTTTCGATCCGTGACGTCTAGTCTTGAACTCGCAATCGGTAAACACTGGACGGCAATATTCACGATCGATAAATGAGCAATTAACTTTAAACGCTGGTTAGTTGGAGGCGCCGCCATCTTGTCATTCGTTCACGCGCATTAACAAACACGTTTCGCGTCGCGCTGAGACGTAAGGGCAAACATATTGGATATTTCCTAGACAAATGTGCGAGCCGAGAAAGCGGAACGCGTGTTCGGTCACCGCCTGCACGCGGCACCGTCACCGTCAGCGCCGAAAATTCTTATCGATCGTCCCTGCCGACCGCCTGACTCACGCTCTCGCAGCTCCGCACGCGCGCCATGCAATTTCCGGATAGGGGTGTTTCGTATTCTGGTCACCCACAGAAATGACTTCCAGACATGTTAAAAAATTTACGCGATCCCATTGTCTACGCGCGGCCCTCGCGATTGTATCGAGCGCGCGGGGAACTTGAGACAGATCCGACTGCGAACAATAGAAAAAATCGATACGAAGCGCGCACGACGCACTCGCCCGAATAATGCGAATTAATTGCTGTCATTGCTTGTTGTAGGAGCGTGGAGTCTGCTTCGTCGTCGTCCTCCGAAACGAACTCGGAGGAATCATGGACGGGGTCGCCGCAGGCATAGCATTCGGAGGCGCAATTCTCGGAAATGGAGGTGGACCCGCAGCCCTGTCGCCACGGCTGCGACGACGCGTGGTCGTGGTCGCGCTACGAGCGTAGTCCCGAGGTGAAGATCTACGGGAAGACGTCCAACGTGGCGCACTTCCATCCGAACTGGAGCAGCGGCACCGCCGGCGTGCGCGGCACGCGCGTGCTGAACAACGGCCGCTATTTCTGGGAATTGCAGCTGAGCCAGCGCATCTTCGGCACGAGCATGATGTTCGGCATCGGCACGAAGAAGGCGCGTCTGCACGCGGACGCGTTCACCAACCTGCTCGGCGAAGACAGCAACGGCTGGGGCCTGTCGCACAAGGGGCTGCTGTGGCACGGCGGTCGCTGGTATCATTACACGAAGCCGTTTCGGGAGAACGAGGCCACGACCATCGGCATCCTCTACGACGGCGTCGCCGGCACGCTCACGTACTACAAGGACGGGAAGAGTCTGGGGGTGGCGTTCAGGGGACTCAACGAGGTCAAGGAGAATCTCTATCCGATCGTGTGCTCCACGGCGGCCAAGACCGAGATGACGCTGGACCGGATGCGGCGGGACTTCGTCAACTTGCAGGATCGCTGTCGCGCCGTCATCGTCAAGCGGGTGGCGAGTAAGAGGGATCTGGACAAGTTGTTGGTGCCGACTCGAATCAAAGCGTACCTGGGCGAAGCCTCTTTCTCGTTCAAGGAGTTCAATCATAATTTCAGCGTGTGAATGCCCCCCCGTCGGGATCCCATTTTGATTATTCGCCGGGACTTTATTCGATCCGACTGATTACCTTCTACATTTAAGTAAGTTGATAACGTCTAGTCATTTTATACTTTTCTACGTTTTGCGAAACGAGTCGACTTTCATTTCATTTTTTACCGCTCTACATGCACTCCACGTGTAGACGTGTTGTTGAACATAACGAAAAGCACCTGTGCCCAAACAAATATATTGTAATTTAAGCTCAAACGCGTGTGGGTTTAAACTTTATGTGTTACAAAACGAAAACGACGAAAACCAATGTTATATATGGTGGAACATGTTTCTGATAGTCAAATTAACATTTAAGCGTCATTCTAGTCATAATCTAAGTCAATGCATAACATTTGCACCGCTCGATGTTCCCTCCCTCGATTTTTGGGATGTTTTGCGAACATCCGAGCGGCATTTTATGCGTTACGATGTACATAACACACGGCAACATGATACAAACAAATGGTGTACATATTTAGGCATAGGTAGATAGATGTAAGTAGCATTAATTATTCTAATTGTAAGTAATGAATTGAACCCGTGGATTTAATCCATGTGCCATATTTGTATAGATGTTCGTTTTGGATCGTTTGCTAAACGATCGGTGAAATTAATTTATTGTCTTAGGAGCGTTTCTAGTCCAATTTTATTGCGCGAACGAAGCGAAACGGTGGTAGTTACCAAAATGTGTACATAAATTAGTCTAATTATATTATTATATTATATTAACTAGGGAGTATATAGGGAAATAATTTTTGTGATTTCTATTTATTGTTTGAGTACGCCGTAAGTTATTATTTATTATTAGCGATTTGTTTCAAAGCGTTTGCGAATTGGCCATTTTGTGCAATATGAGAAGAGAATGAAATCGTTCGGAATATAGATTTCGCGCGTTGTCGCGTCGGAATTTATTTCGGAAGCGATGGATTTTGATTTTAGTCATAATGAATGTGAAATTTTCGTGCTGTAATAAATGGTTTATTTTATAGAAAGCGCAATGTGTTGTTAAAACTTCCCAGAAATCAGCTAGTTTAAAAGCCGAATAAAATTTGCCGATTTTTTGACATTTTGTAAAATTGTTCGGAATGACAAGCATAAAATTCCACGTCGATTAAGCCCCTAAAATTGGTTTCTTAAAATTTGAAATTTTCCTGCCGCCGCAATCAACCGATTTTACAGCGTTGCTAAATCTAAGTTGCGCGAAACTGCCGAACGGCCTTGCAAGGTCGCGTCATAGTCTCAGCATAACCAGTTTCAATAAGCCACGCCTACATACTACCGTGCATTCGCCTGGCGCACATTGCAAGCGCTATGTCGACGCAACCAACTGGTTTTGCAGCGTTGCCAAATCTAAGTTGCGCGAAACTTCCGAACGGCCTTGCAAGGTCGCTTCATAGTCTCAGCAAAACCAGTTTCAATAAGCCACGCCCACCTAGGAGCACGCATCCTTTTCGCACACGTCGCACACCGGTTTTATAACGTTGCCAAATCTAAGTCACGCAAGGCCGTCGAACGTCCTTGCAAGGTCGCGCTCGACAAGTTCATTGACCCCTAGCACCCTACGATGTTGTTATTTCGGGCAGCTTCAGATTAGGCAATCTAAAATATAATACCACATCACAAATTGAATAATACGTGATTTATTAAACTTTAAAACATTGTTAACATAAAACATCAAAGACTATATTATTTATATCAAATTGTAGAAAGGGACGAGCAGCAAATTTCCAGATATTCTTCATGTATCAATTATCCCGTCAATAATCCAGCGTTCAATCCAACGGGATCTGTTCCACGACAATCTAGAAACAAAACGGAATTAGTTTCCTCTCCTCCATAAATTTCCCCTCCCGTAAAAATAATGCAAGGAATTAGTACAATACATGTTAACGGGGCAAATCACACGTGGCAAATGTGCAAAGCAAGAAAGCAGATACCATTTGCAATAATGTGTGTAATTTCGCGATTGAGCGGGCCATTCAGTAAGTTACTCGACTATCACGGTAACTTACCTTCGAGAGCATAACGCGATACTGATATTCGGAGTGGCCCGCCGGCCGGTCGGGAATCGCGCGGCCGCGGCGCCGCAGCTCCTGGGTGACCTCCACCAGGTCCAGAATGCTAATGGGATCCACTTTGTGCTTGCCAATCAGCCCGACTAAATACTCGATGTAGTGCAGCCTATAACGAGTAATACACACACAGAAGTACAGCCGATACGCCGGTGCGGAGGGATGGAGCGTGAAAGTGAGTCGAGTTACGGGAGCACAAACTCGGGCGAGAGAGAAACTGCGGCCAAACGCGCGTGTGTCAACAATCAGCACCTGACTGAGGCGATTGCGGTAAACGTTCCGAGGCGTGCCGTACGCGTTCGGGGGCAGACGCTTCGCCGCGCGACGCACCACCGTCTCCAGATCGTCGGCGCTAAGGACGGCCAGCGGTTCCACGTGGTTCTCCCGAATCAACAGGCAGAGGTATTCGATGTAATGTGGTCTAAGACGCGGGAAATTTATAAATTCTCCTCGTGACAACGTCTTAGTTCTTAAAACGCCCCCCGGATTAAAGAAAATCATTGAAAGTTACCTGCACAGCCCGGCGTTGCCTT
Organism: Ecitodaemon sp. MM-2014; assembly: GCA_030557295.1. Lineage (NCBI taxonomy): Eukaryota > Metazoa > Arthropoda > Insecta > Coleoptera > Staphylinidae > Ecitodaemon > Ecitodaemon sp. MM-2014. Next base: position 5,749 of record JARRAA010005130.1, read on the forward strand.
TCTCCACCTCGCCGCTGCACACGGAATCGATTAAGCCGCCAGGGGTTTCTTTCTGGAGCTGAATCGGGCATTTCGGAGGCGCGGAAGCGTTGTCTTCCTTGTCGGCGGGTCCTTCCTTGTCGAACTTAACTTTACTTACCTAGAACAACTTGTTTTAGAGGAAACCTTGCGCGGTGTTCGGTGGAAACGTACGACTAATAAATGTTCTAACTCTCCAGGCTCTTTGTCTCTGAGATAAAACAGGCAGTTGCGTGGATGGTGAGCGTGCAGTCCCAATTTGGCACAGTAGTCGCTGACTCCACACTTGGCTCCCATCGTGAACGGTTTGTAGCAGCCGTAGCAAAACTCGTGCTTGCATTGGGTGCAAGTGAAGTGCATGCAGCCGCCGCGAGCTAACGAAAACCTGAAGTTACATTTCGGGCAGGAGATGCCATTCTCTGCGAGATGCTTCACGACAGCCGATTGGGATTTGTCCGGATCGTTGGCCTCCTTCCACTCGGCGAAGCGTTCGCAGGAAATACCCTCATGTTGTTTTTCCCACTTTCAGAAGAAAAATATTGTTATAAACAGCTGATAATCACCCAAGACTAATACTCACCGGTCTTCGGCAGTGGGCACAAGTGACGCTTCTACAATCAGGACAAACTAATCGTTTCTGACGTGGGTTCGCTATGAATCCACTCGAGCACTAAAACCAATCATTCTCAAAGATTCATTTGGGTTCGTATCGCAGAGATATTTACCTGGACGCACCACTTGAAATTGGGGTCTTGCATCAAAGTTCTGTCCCTTAGTTTGCGCTGAAAGAGTTCGTGCACGTCTTCGGATAGAATGCCCTTGAGGAGTATGTCCAGGTTGGCGAAATAGTCCGACACGTCGTCCTCGCTGATGTCGATGCTGTAGAGCTCGGGGTGTTTGCAGAACGGGCAAATACACTCCATGATATTCCTGTCCGTGATCTGGATCGTGAAGTAGTTTTGAGCGCATTCTCGACAGCACGTGTGCGTGCATCTCAGCATGGTCACCATCTAAATACATCGTCAAATTGGTATTCATCTTAAGCCCAAAACATGTTTCACGCAAATGTTAAACAAACTTAGTTGGTAACTGTTTTATTGTCGGTCCTATTGATAACATCACACTGGTAGTATAATCAGTATTATTTCTTGTTAGTTTCCGGGACCTGGAAAGCTATACCTGATTCATGGCGTATTTCCCAGCGCACAATTCGCACTCCTGTTGGAGGAACGCGACGGCCGCATCTAAAGTGTGACAGTCTTTGACGGCTTCCAAGGCTTCCTCCGGGCTGAACTTCAAGGAAATCAGACTGACTGCCAGTTCGGCTTGTTGATAGCTCTCCACCTGTCCCTCTGCCAGCAAACGCCGCGCTTGTCTCTGCAAGGAAAGTCATCAATCCCCATTACATGATCAAAATGATTTCGATACGAAACAAGCAACGCAACAGACTCTAAACTAGACGTAAATGAAGTAGAATGACAAACGACATAATTAATGATTAATGAAGGGTATTCTCTGGGTATCACGCTTTACCTCCATAACTTCCAAGTCAGTGGGTTGCTTGATTTCAACATTCAAATCCGTCGTGAGTTGTTCAGTGAAAACTAGCTTAGGATCCGCTTGTTCGTTGCTTTCCGCGTCGGATTCCTCGTTGCCTTCATTCAGCACTTGAAAGTGCTGATTCGCAGGCACAGATTCGTCCACGCTGTCCTCCTCGGAGGTGTGCTCCCCCGAGGACTCAACGTCATCGTCGTATTCGGACTCGTCGCTTCCCTCGTCAGATTCGAGGAGTTCCAACTGTCCGACAATGATCTCTTCCGTTAGGCGGTCCATTTTATCAGCGAGTTCTTGTAATTTCGCATCCATTATATCGCGTTGCTCTTCCAAAGCTAGATCTTCCTCGCTGCCGGAATCTGTTCCGGAATCAGAGTCTGAGATCAATTCGTCTAAATTGCTCTCGGACACAGATGAATCGCTGTCATTATCCAATGACTTTGTGTAGGATTGTTGTCGAGTGGAACTTGCATTCGAATCTAAGGAGTTCACCTTCCGCATTGCTTTAATTGGCGACGGTTCTTTCAAAAAGTTATTATCTGTATCCTCCTTTTCCTTCGTTTCCACCACATTTCCCTGCTGCCTGGTCGAAGCGCGATCTTCTTCCTCCTCCTCAAACGACGACGAGGACGACGAAACATGCAGGAGATCTTTCGCCACCTGAACAAACTTTCTAGCTTTGTTCATCAGAGTCCCAGGTTTGCTTTTCGTCACAACCGGGAGAGGGGCTTGGGGGATATCTTCGATCGAAGAAGTGCTTGCAGGGGACAAACTTTCTACCTCTGCTGGAAGTTCTAATGTTTCCTGCTTCACAGCCTCTTGTGTGACGTTCTTAGGACCAGCAACTGCAATATTATTAACAGGAGACTTCACTTTACTCTGTTCACTTTTTACATTTGGAATACCAGATTTGGTTGGAATCTGTTCTTGTAAAATTGTCGTTTTCGATTTGATTTCTTTGGTGGGTGATTGCTGCTTCGTGGGGGACAGTGATGGTGATTTACTCGAACTTTGATCACTCTTGAGGGACATTTGTCTTGAAATGGGAATCCTTGAAGGCTTTTTAGTAAGAAGTGGACTTGCGGGTTGAATATTACATTGACTGTTTTGAGCCATTTGAACCGTTGTGGACACTTTAAGAGGAGACGCTTCTCGAGGTTGTTCTTGTATTGGTTCTTGGTGTTGTTGTTGTGGCTGCTCTTTAACTTGATCAGCTTCAGGTAACACTGATTCATTTGGCTGAGAAGTACTTGGAGTTAATAGTGTATCTTCCAAAGGTTTGACAAGTGTTTTTGGTATGCCTGGTGCTTTAGCTTTGACCTTCTTAATCTTCTTCTTTGGCTTTACTTCTGTTACGTTTGGTGCTTCTGTTACTTCGGCGACAGTAACGGTAGCTTCCTGAATAGATTCATCCGCCTTCAGTGTTACTTCATTTGTATCTACTACTTCTTGAAGAACTTCTACAGCAGTTTCAACTACTTCCACTGGTTCTGGTTCAACAACAGCAATTGGAACGTCTTCAACTACTTGAACTGCTTCTTCAACCACCGATTCTGCTACTTTCACTACTGGTACTGCTTTTTCAACCACAGGTACTTCTTCCTTAGCTACTGGTGCGATTTCTTCAACACTTGGAGGTATAATCTCCTGAGGGATTTCCTTTACCGGTGCCGGCGCATTGTCTGTGACGATTTTTCCTTTCTTGTTCTTCTTACCTTTCTTAACTTTTGCCATGGAGTTGTTTCCAGACTTACTCTGATTGTCAATTGCCAACGGAATATTTTTGCCAACTTTATCTTCCTTGCTATCCTTCTTTTCTACTTGTTCCTCTGAAACAACAGCGCTGCTCCCAGCAACTGGTTCAAAATGTCTGTCAGCTTCGACAACATCAGACTCAATCACTTGAACCTTCGCTTCAGGTGTAGCCACTCTCTGAACAGTACTATCAGTTTGAACATAGGGAATCAAAATATCCACCTTGTCAAAGACAACATCTTCAACGTCTTGCCACTCGAGTTTCTCGTACAAACATTCGGCACTTAGAAAGTCATTAACATCTACGATTTCTTCAGTTTCCACTAGATCTTCGTCAAGGCGTGCATGGAACTCTGCCCTTTTGGGAACAACGGATACATCTTTAACTTCAGCGTGTCGTTCGTTACTCAAATCAACAGCATTCATAACAATTTGAAGTTTTTCGGGTCTGGCGACTGGAGATGGAGACGTAATTTGCGTGGGTTGAAGAATAATATGTAAGGTGCTGACTTTATTTTCTTGCGTCAACTCCTTGCTTTCCGATGGTGAGGTATCATTAGCATCGAGGAATTGTTCCTCAGTTTCCGACTCCGACGATGACTCAGAGTCACTGCTGCTCTCACTATTTGAAACGTCGCTGTCGCTGGTGTCGCGTTCGCTTTCAGCATCAACCTCGTTCTCGGCTTTAGGTTGGAAGACCAAGTTTCCTTTGGTCGTGACTCGAATCACCGTGCTGCTCTTCTCCAAACTCTCCGTCTTTTCGTTCGTCGGATTGTTTGTATCGTGCATTGTGTCTAATGTGCTATTAGTCGATTGCTGTGAAGGCAATGGTTGGGGTTGATCGAATGAAGAAGATAATGATGTGGAGGCAGAAGCAGAAGATGGAGGGATATGTGTACTTACGTCGAAATCCAGAGCGGCGCTTGGGTCGAGCGCTGGAGTGATGAATTCGCTTAAGTTCTGAGGAGGAGTATCGGGGAGAGGGAGATTTGTTGTGGTTATAGATGTCTTTGCAGTTTTAACAGAAGGTTGACGGTTTTCAGGTGAAGGACTTAATTGTACTTCCATCTTGGTATCTACTCCTGCATTTGTTGCTTTCCCCTTCTTTTTGGTCTTACTTTTTTTTTCTTTCGGACTTGCGTTAGAAGGAGCAACCTGCGTGGTCTCAGTAGCAACCACTTGATCAAGGTCTTGTTGCGTGTGTGCCTGAACATCTAACTGTACAATGGGCGATGCTTTAGCAACTGGAGAAGATGATGTTTGTTCTTTCTCAGCTTGAACGGCTGCTTGTTGCAATTGTTCTTGTTCTTTTCGAGCGATCATCTCGAGCCTCTCCAGTTCCAATTGTTGTAGCCGTTGCTCCAACATTTGCAAATGTTGATCTTGCTGCTGCTGCTGAAGGAGTTGAAGCTGTTGCTCTTGACGCTTCAACTCTTGCTGCAACAACACATTCTGTACCGCCAACTCTTGTTGACGCTTCAGCTCCTCCTGTCGCCTTTCTTCCTCCTGTTGTTTCACAAGCTCTTCCTCCCTGCGCCTTTGCTCCTCCTTCAAACGCTGTTGCTCCTCTTCATTGCGCTTAAACTCTTCAACTTGTCTAATCTCCTCCAAACGCCTCTCTTCTTCCAATCGCATTTCCTCCTCCAAGCGCTGTAGTTCTTGTTGTTGCATCAACTCCGCCTTCGCACGCTCTTCCTCCTCTACCCTTTGTTGTAACTCTTTCAACGCTTGCAACTCCTGCTCTCTCATCAGCTGTTCTTGAATAAACTGCTGCACTCTAAGCTCCTGTTCCTGGCTGGTCGTGTTCTGTCGCGAAGTGCCTTGTTGTTGTTGCAGATAAGACTGCGCCACTGATTGCACATAATCTCTGATAGTATCCTGGCTACTGTTAAGAGGTGGAGGCGGTTGTATTTTGGGGGAGGTTGGTTTTGTACTCACCGCTTTTAAATCACTATCACCACTAGCCCTAGCATCAGTACTTACAACCTCTGTGGAAAAGTAACAGAATCGAATCAGTCACAAGATAACTTGTAAAGTAAAGCGAACAACAAACCTTCCCCTCTTTGTTTACTCGTAGATTGTCCGGCCTGCTCTTGCAACAATGCGAGAGACGTCCCAACATTACCAGCTTCGTTCTCGGTGCCCACCGATGGCGGACCCCAGATCCGCATCAAGAACGGCTTGAGCTGCATTTTGGATAGTTCTAAATACGCAGCCTCTGCGTCGCCATGGTGGGCAGTGAGAGCCGTCACAATGTCCTCGCGAGTAAAGTCACCACGGGATGCCAATTCACCAAACTGCAATAATCAACCAATACTCAATTATTTTCTCAATCGTAAGTAACTAATTCCTACCTTTCTTTGACGTTGGTCTACGCATTCGTGCACAGCATCCCAGACGTTACCCTTGTTCTTCCGCAATGCATCCCTCGCCTCAATCTCCGACACAGTTCCAATGATATTAATCGGTCCTTCTCGGCCCAACTGCGTAGCTAGAGTCTGCACGCTTGTGATGGTAGCGTCCCAATTCTGCTTCAACCAATCGATTGGATTCTCATCCTTACAATGAGCCAAAGCAGCCTGGACCTCATCAGCTGTATAGCGATGCATCTCGGCTTCGCGAAGGAGTTTAACCAACTCAAGTCCTTGATGCTTCACTTTATCAAAATAATCTTCCTTGCGTGGCATTGGAGGCGTGTTCTGCAACGAAGACCAAAATCTATATAATCGGCTGCTTCAAACGACAATCTAAGACTGTTCCAAGCTGTAATTTCGTGGGATCGGGAGGGTTCAACTCATAAAACCTTGTAATAATTTCGCACAACACAATGAAAGCCTAAACAACAGCGTGTATCTACCCTGTATCCAAAGTCGTGGCTTTGGCGACGATTTTGTCCGCCATTTTGATACAATTCCGGGCGGCGCAAATCCATGATGCTGTAGTAGCTACGTTGACCCACACTGCCGCCGCCATGGGAAGACGTTTTAGGAGAACGCATCTGGTCATAAAACTCAAACGGTTCCGGGCTTTGATCTCGAGGACTTCCTGGCAAACTCTACAAAGCAAACTTAGATGCAACCAGACGATTTTATTGCACAACAAACCTGGTAATCATCTGTGGACATCAGAGAATGTTTACTCAAAGATCTAGAGAGTGACCACTCGTCGCTCGGCGATAAAGTATTGTGCAAAGAGTTGGATCTTTGTAGTTCATGCCTTCTGGTTGGTTTGAACCGTCTGGACCGCCCGCTGCGTCTTGATTTCTTATTATCTTGTGGGATGTCTTCATAGGTCTAGAATTAATATATATTACCATTTACTGAAAATGTATCACAGGGGAACAACCTGGGTGGATATCTCTTGGGGAGGTGGTGACGTTCCTGTGCTAGTTGTAGCAAAGATCTTCTCCGGTTCTGTTGAAGCAGATGCTGCAACAGTTGCAATTTCAACTTCGTTTGCTTCGGTCGGAACGCTGGTAGTAGTGGAGGTACTAGCCGTGACCATTTCCGTTGTGCTTGGAGCTGGCTCTTTAGGCTCAGTTGGTACTTCCCTCGGCGGTGACGTTGACGTAGACGTCGACGTTCCCACCCCGCACGATTTCTTTTTATTCACCACACTGTAATCGCACTCTTTTTTGCTCTCTGCTTGCTTCACTTCAGTCACATCTTCTTCTGGAACAATTTGCTTGCATTAATGTTTGGTCCGCAGTCAGTACACACACTGGACACACGCATCACACACAGAACTTTAGGTTTTCGAGGTTTAAAAAACGATAGAAACACACACAACTTTTAACAAAACTTTAGCGAAGACTTTGGAGAACTTTTTTTAACAAGTTTTCAGGAAGCTAGTTGGTAATTTTGCTCGACATGAATTTCGTCCCAGGCCAAAAGGATATTTTGCGACTCCTACCTTTTTTCTTCTCTTCTTGCAGTAGCTTCTCTTGCTCCTTGAGGCTCTGCCGACGCATTTGCAACTTTTCCAAGCGATTCTGCACCGATTCGGTTTCGCTGAAGTCGCTGGCGTTCAGCTTCGGTTGTATCGCTTTGACGTCCAACTCGATGTTACCCTCTTCGGTGTCTTGAGGCAAATCTTTCGTCTTGCAGCACACCAGACACACTTTCGTATCTGCTTCGTTGATGTACGTACAATGACCGCACTCCCAACCCTTCTTCTCTTTGCTATCCTTGTCCTTGTCCACGTGCTCATCGTTGGTATCGATCTCCGGATCCGAGCTTAAAGAGGGCGTGCGTATCTTCGACTTGCTCTTTCGACTCGTGACGCTTCTAGCGACGCTTGCCCTCGACGATCCTTCGATGGTGTTTCGCCTCTGAAGATCTCTGGGTATGGATTGGTGTCGTTTAGAATGACGACTCGATCCACGTCTGGATTCGCCCATTGAGGAACGTCGCTCGTCGACGGAATCATCCCGATCGCCTTCGGAGTCGCTTCCAGATGACGACGAGGTGTCCCGCCGATACTTGCTGCGCGACTTCTTGCTGGTCGCATAGGATTTGCGACTCTTGATGCTCTGCGTCGGTGAGGCAGGGCGCGAATGCGTGTGAGACATCATGGGCGTGACTGGATACATACGCGGCTGCATCCACGCCCCGCTCATCCAGCCTTGAGGTGCTCCGTGCATGTGGGGCGGCGGATAGTGCGGGCTCATGGGTGGCATGTTCAAACTGAGATTGCTGCCGTGATGATGCGAATGATGATGGTGTGGATGCATCCACGGATCGACCCATTGGTTCTGTCCTCCGGCGCCGTGATGGTTGCAGGAGGGGCAGTTGATGTGCGCCATGGAGTGCACCTGATATGGATTGGAATGCAATTGGTTGCATGAATACATGTTCGGAACGGACAATTTTGCAAGATACGGACAATTTAACTCGATCAAAATATTCCAAATAGACACACAAAAGTGACAATAGCGTGACTGAGCGGACAGTTACCTGGTGCATAGGTTGAAAGCCCGGTGGTGCCGGGTTGCTTAGATCAAACACGGACGAACTGTGGACGGAGTTAGGGGCGTGTCCAGGCGTCGAGGTGTTGCTTAATTTGCGCAACGGAGTCGGCTCGACAACGCTACCAGCTCGAGCCCTGGCAGGCGTCCAATTGTCTTCATTATTAGTCCAACGATCGAAATTCTATAACAAAACCCAACTTCTGACACACCAAACTAATCTATCTTAAACAGAACATACTTTGGGTTCATTGGAGACAGCAGTTGGTAAGTTAGGCGTTGTACCGCGCATTATCTCTTGATGTTGCTTGTACCTCTGTTGTAAAGAAGGACTAGGTAGGTCCCGCATGAATCCTCCATCTCCACCACCTAAAATGATCGAATTAAGTTCCTCGGCTGAGACTTTCTAAATCTACTTGTACTTGGAGTGGGAGGAAGCGGACGCTTCACCAAGTTCTTCAGGCTGCTGCCCATCTTGTCCTTCCAATTCTGATTCATCATCGACATCGACGAGGAGTCCTTGCGCGGCAACGTCGCCATGCTTCCCGCTCCGGTTCCCATCATGCCCATCATCTAAAAGCAACCCGCTCGCTCTGAATGCGCCACGCCCAGCGTCATCACATAAAGACACACATATCGGCCAGCGTCCAGCGCAAGCGAACAACACCTGGTGTGACTCTGATTGTGTGTTTGTGCGAAATTCATACAAGAAGCGCAGCGTAAATCGTTTATTATTTTGTCAACAGTCATATTAATACTATGTACACATCATCGTAAGGTTTTTTTAATGAGTTCTCATTAGCTAAAGCTCTGTTCGGGTACTTATTAAGTAGAGGAGGACTAGCAGCAACATAATCCTACCTGGGAGCGTTGCGGCGTTGGCGACGGACACGGCGACGGTCCCACGGAACCGGAACGACGACGGCGCGGGGGCGGGACCGGCGGCGGAGCTACCAGCTCGCCTTTGGGGGGAAGAGGCGGTCTGGATTGTTGACGAAAGTCCAAAGCCTAGTTCGATACATACAAGAGCAAATTCTAATCATTGATTGTAACCGTTTTGGTAACTGCAATACCCTCCGAACGTGCGTGGTCCTTTTCGGATGTCTGTGATACATGTCATCGCAGGACAGACAGAAAATCTG
>JARRAA010005151.1:0-10159 GCA_030557295.1 Ecitodaemon sp. MM-2014
ATTACTTTAATATTGTTTGAAGTAGTATCACACATGTTATTTAAACTATAATAAAACTTTATCGCTCTTGAGAATTATTTACAATAGTACTTCTTCGTATAGCGTAACAACTACACCCCACAAAATGGCTTACATTGGTGGAGGATTCCTTAAAACGATAGATGGCCCGTTTCGCGAATAATCGAATGACTCGAATCGTGTGAGGTCCGAGCGGACGGACGATAAAATTAAGCATAAAATGAGCGCTAAAACTTTCGGCTCGAATAAAAACGCACTTCGCTCGGAGGAGGGGAAGAAAAATAAATAACGCGCGCCCGCCTGGAAAGGTGAACAAAAGATTGAATTCGACTTAGGGTGGGGGGTGTAAATTAAAAAGAAATTAAGACGGTGTAAGGTATAGGCGCTAAAATATCGATAAATTCTATCCTAAGGCATCATAGTTGGACACTCAATGATTAACTATAAACCGCATTAATATAATCCGGTTGATACGCGAGCGGCGTGGTTTCGGGAAGTGAATGGGGTAGAGGGTGTTCGGGATCGGGGGGAGGTCCGTGGATAGCGCCGCTAGGACAGCGCGCACGAATCTCAGGACGGCGGCGGCGGCGGCGCGTCGGGTAGATCCAACACGCGCTCGACGAAGCCGGCGACGTCCGTCGTGCGCTCGCGATGCGACGCGCAGAACGGATGCTCGAGCAGCTGCTCGTAGTTGCAGCGCTGCAGCACGCTCTTCTGCAGGCAGGCAGCGATGAACGACTCGAAGCCTTCGGTGAATTGGTCGGGCGGTAGACGCGGCGGGTCGTCCTTGACGACCTGCTTCAGTTGCTCGAACGGCGTGCCCCACATCGAGTACGGGTGGCTGCCGGTGGCGAGCTCGATTAGGGATATGCCGAGGCTCCAGACGTCCGAGCGAATGTCGTAAGTCGAGGGGTCGCCGGAAGGATCGATTCGCTCCGGCTGCAACGAGACACGTGACAGTACTAATCCCACGAACGTGTCGTGCTTCTCTTACAGCCATATAAGGTTTGCATCCGGCGTCGATCGTTTTGGCGACCGAGTCGACGAGATAGCCGCTAATGCCGAAGTCGCACATCTTCACTTCACCCCGACGATTGATCAAGATGTTCGACGGCTTGACGTCTCTGTGGATCACTTGGAGGTTTGAGTGAAGGTAATGTAGAGCGCAAACGACGGCGAGCGTGATCTTGCCCAAAATGTCCTCGGGGATCTTGAGGCCGTGATTGTAAACCTTTTGATAGAATTTATCCAGACTAGTGTCCATCACCTAAAATGTTCATCAAATCGTATGTTAGTCAGTTTTCAACAAACTTTTGAAATGAAGAAGATAAGCACGCGTTTTTTATTAGAGTCATGCATGAAACTTGAATATCATACATTCATGAATGTTTCACATGCATGTGGTTTTGAGATGGTGGGGAAAGTGTAACAAACCTCCATACACATCCAAACATCACCCTCCCTGAACAATGCCCCATAAAACTGGACAGTGTACGGACAATCACTGCTCCTCATGTTGATGTCCAGGTCCATCAGGAGGCGCTTCTGCTCCTGCGTGTTGACGGTGGCGGCGATGCGTTTAACGGCCATGATCGTCCCGCTCGGAATGTGGCGCATCTTCTCGACGATGCCGTAGGCGCCGCGTCCCAGGTCGCTGATCTTCACCAGCTCGTCCGCGTCGACGACGACCCGATTCGAGTTGATCGTGATCGTCGCGCGGGTGTCCAAGTTCGCCGGCGGTTCGCTGCCAAACACAAGGGAACAGACGAGCGTGAACGTTTGCGGGGGCGGGGTGAGTGCGACTTACACTGCGGCGACGGGCTCCGGCGCCAGTTGGAATCTCAAGTTGGGATTCCTGCGCTGCATGGCGTGCGTGCGTGCGGAGGTGCGAGTAGGTGCGGGAGGCGAGCCACCGGACGGCGCCGACGGTCGGCGAGGCGCATGAAAATTACGTAAAAGGCGGCACTCGGGGGGCGGCTCGCTCGCTCGCGGTCACGGCATAGGTTAGAGACGGCGCGCGGCTGCTCTTGGCTCGTGCAGCACTTCACGCGGCAGCTCGCGACGGGCGACCTCGAGACCTCGTGAAGTCGAGGGCTTTGATCGCCTCGATCGTCGACGACGAGTTACTTGAGATTAATCGATAGGTTCGCGTCGCATCGATTAAAATGCTCGTCGGCCTCGACTAATCGATCGATTCGCGCACGGCGCGCACGCGGTCCCTACTCGATTCGTTACTGCGGTACAATCGATTAATTTGTGATTCGATCATTTATAAAGTTTTACCAACCCTCGCGGAACGTAGCTCGATAGCTGCTTGTTATATATAGCGCGATTGAGATACAATCTCGAGCTGTTTTAGAAAACGATGCTCTTACGCCTTCGGCTCGCTTAAGAAGGAGACGGGTTTACGAATAGTTCGCACGTCCGTCGCGCGAGGGCGCTGCGCACTGGAAGTGAGATTTGCGTATCCAACGAGTACTTCGTTGTTGATTGTCTTGGAAGTTAGAGCAAGTTGAAGTGCGTTTGAAGCAAAACTAGTTGCGGTAATAGTCATCGTATTGTTCTAGTGGGTGCTTGGAGTTGCGGGTGTTGCGTTTAAGAAAGCCTCCTGCAGTTTCGAACGCGAGCGGCGGCGAGAGCATGCGCGCAACGTCAAAAATGCGTCAATAGCAAAAGAGCAAGTGAGGAACGATGTCGCTGCGATCGCCATTTGTTGTTTGCTTTGGTCGAGGTATAGCGTAAGAGGCACGGGCACAGCGAACGGCGTACACAGCGGAGGAGAAAAAAAGCAAGAAAATGTCAGCGGCTGCAGCGGCGGTGGCTTCGGCTGCAGTTTGAGCCCCTAGCGCAGGCATCGTTCGCGGCGAGCGTGGTGCGCGAACTCGGTGGGTGCGTCTGGCGGTCGGTGTGCATCGAACGTGCGACGATCACCGTCGCGGGCCGTGCTGTGTGAGTGCGCCCGCTGCGGCGGCGGTGGTGCGTGCCCGCCGAAGCGTTTGATGGACGTGTGCGAATCGCGCCGAGAGCTTCCGTCGCCAATTTGACTCGACTCGCGAGCGTCGCGATCGCGACTCGCGGCCGCGGTCCGATATCGATTCGGCCGCAATTATGTGTGCGACGACGAACTTCGCCTACAACTGGCAGCTGGACCCGCAGAACGCCGCCGAGGACCTACACAACTACTCCATCCAGAGTGTGCTCGACCCGCAGAAGGTGAAGATCCGCAAGCCGATGTTCTTCATGAAGCCGGAGATGGGGCCGGGCGAGAAGCTCGAGAAGCACCTGATCTCGCCCTACGCCACCGTGCAGCTCACGCCCGAGGAGTACAATCAGATCATCTCGAAGCGGCACGAGGTGCCCGCCAAGCCCGAGGGCCAGCCGGAGGAGCCCAGCCCGAAGATGCGGCCGTTCGCGTGCCAGGAGTGCGGCAAGACCTTCCTCCTCAAGCACCACCTCACCACACACGAGAAGACCCACTCGGGCATCAAGCCACACTCATGCCACCACTGCGGCAAGGCCTTCACCCACAAGCACTGCTTGAACACGCATCTCCTGCTGCACTCCAGCCAGCGGCCGTACCAGTGCGTGGAGTGCAAGAAGAGCTTCACCCTCAAGCACCACCTCATCACACACACCAGGGTAAGCTTGCCGACGCGCTCAGCTGACGGGGCGGCCCGGCTAATCGTTTCGTTTTCGCTCAGGTGCACAACCGGGAGCGCCCGTTCGTGTGCAAGGACTGCGGCAGGACGTTTCCGCTCAAGCGGCACCTGGTTACCCACAGCAAGTTCCACGCCGGCGAGCGGCCGCACATATGCACGGAGTGCGGCGAGAGTTTTGCCCAAAAGGACCATTTGGTGAGTTGGGCCCGGTCGCCGAGGTCTGAAGGTCCGCACGCCATTTTAGCCCAGTCGCCTGCGTTCGCTATTCACGCCGGACATTCATTCGTTCGCAACGCGCTTCGCAAGCAACAAGTGACTCCGTTGCAATTTGTTTATTTAATGTCTGCGTTCAGGTGATGCACTCTCGGTTCCACGGCGCCATCAATTCCTTCATTTGCCATGACTGCGGTGCGGCCTTTACGCGCAAATTCGAATTGGTCAATCACAATCGGCTGCACGGCAAGAATCCGCACTCGTGTCCGATCTGCCACAAAGAATTCCTGCAGAAGAGGACCCTAATCACGCACATGCGGTGAGTACGCCCGGTTTTCCCAAGAAGAGCGCACGGAGGCGATCCGCGGAGTCGCAACGATTGTCAATTGTCATGTCTGCGTCGGTCAATTATCCGCGAATGCAAGTAGTCCTCAATGTTTCATGCATGCTTTCAACGATCGCGCGAAAAGATCCGGCCGGAGAGGACCCGCGCGGCAAGCCCGGTTCTGATTGGATTTGTTCAACAGGTATCACAGCGGCGAGTTCAACTACTCGTGCACCACGTGCGGGGAGACGTTCCAGTCCAAGCCGGAGCTGACGATGCACACGAAAATGCATCACCAGGAGAGCGAGAACAAACCGCTGTCGTGCTCGGAGTGCGCGCTCACGTTTAACTCGCCCGAGGCGCTCGCCCTGCACATCAAGCTGCACAGCGGCGACTCGCTGCTCGTGAACGACTTGTGCACGCTCACCGCCAGCCTGCACCACCCGTCCTTCCCGATGGGACATCCGGGCGCCAACTATTCACAATACAAGCACGTGGTGAACTACCAGGCGGGCGGCGCGGCCGCGGGCGCGGGCACGAACGCGGCGCCCAACGCGCCCAACACCAGCGGCAACCAGAAGGGCGCCAACGCGCAGAAGGTCAAGCCGCACGTTTGCAAAGTGTGCTCGAAGGCGTTCAGCGCCAAGCACGGCCTCCACCAACACACGAAACGCCATCCCGAGGGCACCTGCGCCCTCAAGTCCCACATCTGCGATCTATGTAATAAGGGCTTTTACCAGAAGAACCATCTCATCCTGCACCAGCGCCAGCACTTCGACCCCAAGCGAAACGGGCAGGTGCAACAGCAGCAGCAGCAGCAAGCTCAGCAGCAACAAGCCCAACAGCAGCAGCAGCAACAACAGGCTCAGCAACAACAGCAGCAGCAGCAGCAACAACAACAACAGGCGCAGCAACAGCAACAACAAGCGCAGCAGCAGGTGCAGCAGGTGCAGCAACAACAACAGCAGCAGCAGCAACAACAGCAGCAGCAGCAGCAGCAGCAGCAACAGCAGGAGCCTCAGACTGTGACTGTCCCAGTGGCACAGTTACAGCAACCGAAACCCGATGACAAGAATAACATGGGACTGATTAAACTTGAGGTCGCACAACCCGATTGCACCCTGACGGAGTATTCGTAATTGACTAGAAATTTAAAGAAATACGCTGAAAAGGGCTGAGATAAATGGGTAGCGCGGCAAGTAGGACGGATAATACAATACCATTATACTATAATATTAACGCAAGTAACAAGATAGATTAACAGTACCATTATGCAGAGCGCGATGGAGCGGCAGCTGTTTAATCGCGATCGAGCGTCGTTGTGCGGCAAGAAAATGGAAACAATCAGTTGTATGTTTTTATCGCGCGCTTGGGGCGCCGATTAAACAGTGCTGTGCAGGAACTAACAAATTCGAAGCGTGCGAACGCCATAAGCTAGACATACAATACACGTTAAAATTGAATGGGACGCACTTTAGCTGCAAAATCGGAGGCGAGCGATAGGGCAGGCGAGTCGGGCGCGCAGAGTTAGGACCGTTTAATTTATACGACTAACATAATGTATACAAAGTACAGGTACAGTACAGGTACGCGAGGCGAGCGCGGTTTGCGTAGCGTAGCATATTCGCAGGCATTCATTCGGATAAACGATTGCTATATACACTTGTATTGATACTAAAATTACACACAAACATATAATAATTAATCATACGAGAAGATACGTTTTATGATTTCTGTGATTCGCTTTAGTAGTAAAAAGTAGATGTTACGATAATGACTCTCTTCGTAAGCACTAACCGGCGGGCGGTTTGAAACGAACGAACGAGACGGCGTTGCGATTTATTCGAGAGACCGGGATTTCTTAAACGATGCAATCAAAAACGAGAAGAGGCGAGAAATTTTACGACGAACCGTTTATTTCGTTGCGAAGCGTGTGAATAACTGACCGATACTAGTTTTTAAGAGGGCGAAACAAAATAACTAATAAACTAACACTATACTATAGAGCGATTAATAACGATATCGGTTGCGGTGAACACACACACTCACACAAACACATGAGATAAATGTTTTAGATAATACCATTATATATGCACTAGCGTTTAAAGTACGATTAATGATTATGTTTAACGTTCAACGGAAGATGTTTTAATTTTTAAGTTAGGCGTGTAGATCGATCGCGAGTCGCAGCTTTGTTAGGAACTTCGAGCGCGCCGCGCCTCGAAGGCATCCTCGGCCCCCCCCGGCCGCCTTCGATCCGACCGGCGAGACGCCCTCGGGCGCGGCGCGCATCCTTCGAGCGAGATCGGGACTACGTTTAGTACAAAGGAAAACTTAAAATCTGATTACGATAGCCATTCGCGCGTCTCTCCGCGACGGCCGCGCGCTCCCGCCGCAATTCATCCTGGTGCTGACGCGGGGCGGCGATTAACGTTTGTAAATTTGACTCTCGAATCGCGGGCGAGCGCGCGGTCGCATCGCGCGCGCCGAGCGCATCGCCGAGGGAGCCCCCTCGAGGGGGGCGCGCTCCGCGCGCGCTCGGCGCGCTGCCGACGCGGCGCCTATGTTAATTTAATTTTAATCTGTTTTAGTTCTTATTGTAACCACGCTCGTCGCACACGGCTTTCGTTATCGCGCCCTCGGTGATCCCTTTCCTCTCATCGAATTGTAATCGAGATGTTTCGCTTCGCGCATTGGCAGACGCACTCGCACACCACCGCGTGCGCCGAACCCTTAGCGATAACTTTTTAGCGTAAAACCAGCGACGGCATGACGGACGTGTATATAAAATGATTCCCACCCACCCACCGGCCGCGGAGCGTTCCCCGGCACCCCCTCCCTACCCCTCTCAGTTTCGGTTCGCGCCGGACGCCGCCGCCGGCGCCAATACGACATGATTATATATATATATATAACGTTGTACGTTGTAAACGACATACGCATACCTGTATAACAAGCATAAACAATAAAAATTAAAGCGAGGCACTGTAAGCGGAATGATCGCGGGCCGGACTGTAGACGGCGGGAAGAACAAACGGATCGCGCGATTTGTATCAATGTAATTAATGATAGTCGGCGATTTGCATTCGGTTCGATTTGATTTCACGTTATTTTTCCGACGATTATTTTCTTTTTTCGTTTTAGGCGTTTTATTTCGATTATATTATATTTTCTATTTGCTACCACATAACTATTATAATATTGATAATATTATACATTACTAATGTTAATTCTAACGGTGAGGCGGCGCGGGGGGCGGCGGCGACGACGACGCCTCCCGCCGCGTTCGCGTCGTGCATACATATAATAATGATAGCATAAATGTATACACTCGACTTGTAGATTGTATACATTTCGGAAAAAATCTTATTTTTTCTAGTAGTTTTTAGCATTCGTAGGCGATAAAAAAAAAGTAATAATACTGTCATGGAAAATCACTACATGCAAGTTTATTGAGATTAAAAAGTGCAAATGCAACACAACGCGCGTTGTTTTTGTCTCCTTTTTTTATTGTCAAAGTCGATCTAACGCGAGAGAGTACAAAAACCGGCGAACGTTATACTCATTTTTCGAACCAACCGATCGCATAGAAGATCGAAGGCGCACCAACATTTCGGCATGTTTTACAAATATTTTGTTATCAAATTGCGGATATTTTAATTTTACAAGGATATGACCAGGCAATATGTACGTATTTTCTGGCATTTTGTTATTTTTGTTGTTCATTCGTTGCTGTTTGATAGTTTGGTGTATTTAACTGGATATATTTACTTTTTAAGCGACAATAATGCATAAATACACATAAAATACATTCAATTCACAAAGTGAATCTTGCACCAACTGTTCAGGAAGGGAAGACGTAAGCTGCTTCAGGCTCTCCTTATTATTCGATAGATTTTCGGTTGTTCTTTTTTTTTTCAGGGAAAGAATCGCGTCCCGCGATTGCGGGAAATTTGATTGAATGTAGATCCACTTCGTCGAAATTATTATTAAACTTGGAAATTCCGTTTTCATTTGCGCGCTTATTACGTCGCGAAATGCTCTCTCGATCGTTTTGAAGAAGAAAAATAATTGATCTTTGGAATTCGGGATAATGGCAGGATTTCGTTAAGCATTTCGGGGAAAACGTTTTTTACGATTTAATGTCGTTTTCCACGAAGCGGATTAGCAACGAATGTCGCCGCCGCCGTGCGCGCAACGCGCGCGCCGGTGAATAGTCGGCGAAAATGTCGAATGCTTTGTGAATCAGCGACAAATTAGTGAAATGAAGAGGCGCGGAACACGGATGGGCCGGACAGACGGAAGAGGTAAACAACCCGGTTGGACTGGTCCGGCGCGACAAGTGGCGCCACTTAGCGCCGAGCCGCGCAGGACTGCAGGAGCGCGCAGCCTGTTGTTGACATCGACACGCTCGCGCCGATCGGCGGCGCGCAGTGTGCCAGTCTGCCAGTCCGCTGCGTTCGAGACGTCTCCTCACCGCTCGCCAGTCTGAGCCAGCCCGTGCGTCCGCCTGCCAGCAGGAGCGACCGGCCGAGAGCACAACGCATTCGCCCGCGCGCACTCCGTGCGAATCGGCAGCCCAGCAGGAGCGAACCAGCCGCCGCCGTCCGCGCGCCAGGGTGATCCGTCGCCGCCGCCCGCGTCGTGCCAGAGCCCCCTCGCGTCGGAAGTGCGCGCCCCCACGGAGTGCCACCGCCGAGCGCCCCCCAGGATAACGCCGTTTGACATCAGGACAGCGCACGAATGTTAGCCAAGGTGAGTGCTATTGCGCTGCCGCCTGCCGCTGCCCGCTGCAGCGCAATTGGCGCGTGTAAAAGGCGCATCTCGGCGCGACACAAAGCGGGACGGGACAGGACGGGCAGGATACGCTCCTGCCGTTCGCGCGTTTGTTGCACGTCCGCGCGACGACGTCCGAGTATCGAGCGAGGACCTCTCCGAGCGCCCGTCCTTTCCTGCGAGGACCAAAACAAACAATGCGACCCGCGGTCGGGGACCATCGCGAGTGCCGTAACGCGGTGACAAGCCATCTCGGCGATGCTTTGTTCGTCGTGTGTCGGCGCGCTCGTCGCGGCGTCTTTGTTGGACGCCCGTCTTCGCGTCGCGAGCCGTCGTCGCCGCCGCGCCGCGTCCTGCCATTGATTCGCCGAGCGCGACTCTTTGTTATGGCAGTCAGCTGTTGTGTGTTATTTGCGTCTCCGTTCGTTCGTCGGCGCACGCTCTCGCTGCGAGTCGAGCGCGAGCGTGTGCCGATACTTTCCATCCTGTTTGCGGTCGAAACTCGCAGGTCGCCAAGGCCCGCGCTCGAAGCGTCACTCCAGCGCGCCCCGGTCTTGTTCGGCGGTCATTTCCAGGAAGAGCGCTTTCGTTTTGCCCGTCCGCCGCCGCTTCCACCCTCGGTCGGGCCGGCCTGAACCGGCGGGCCGCGGGCCTGCGTGCCACATCCGTTCGGGATGTTTTGGCGAGAGCAGGAGAACGCAGCGGACCAGCTGACTGCGTGGCGCGCCGCCCGCCTGGCGTCCCCTCGCCTCGTCTCCCGCTGGAGAGAGTGTGTTGACCTCGCAGGCAGCGCAGTCGACTTGTGCAGCAGCGCTCGCTCTGCAGGCGACCTGCCTCCCCGACGGCGGAGTCGAGGCTGCATATAAAAACTTGTCTGCGGCGTGCTCGTGTTAACTCCGACTTTATGAATGGCCGCAAATGCCGAATGCCCATCCGCACGTAAAGAGCGCTCTCTCCGCGGACTCCTAGAACACTCTTCTTCTTCAATCGCTCGTTAGTCCCCCAACGTTGTCCGTCCGTGGTCCTGTCCTCTCGAGTGAAAGCGATTGTGACGGATGCTCTCTGGCAACGTTTCGTCGCCAGCATTTTTATTTCTTCCCAGGGGGCATCCCGAAATATGCTCGGAGACGCTCTCTCATACTTGTAATTATTAAAATGAGATCCCCCC
>JARRAA010005164.1:0-15219 GCA_030557295.1 Ecitodaemon sp. MM-2014
CTGCGGATTGGCGCAGAGCATCGCGCAAGCAAAATTGTTTAACAATTTTCAAAAAATAATTACTATAACTTTACATGCATTTCTGCACCTAGGATTAACACAGTTGATAGATAATTAGTTGGAGCATAACACATATTAAAATGATGCCTCACTGAAGGGGAAACGCTAACCAATTTCCCGTTCAAAGTAAAGATTTTAATTTTTTGGCCTTCGGAAAACGCACAAAATTTTTACAACGCCATACATGAAGAGAGCATTGTTCAATGATATTATTTCAAGAAAAAGAACTTAGCTGAGTAATTATTTTGCTAAATATAGCGAATATAATGTTTTGTATTCCATTATTTAAACATACGTATATCAAAAAAAAAAAAATTAAGACTATTCGAAGAACATAAAAATAATATAATGGAAAATATGGTGTAATGTATAATTTTATCATTAATGAGGATGATGAGGATGAGGATGAAGACAATATTGAAATTAATTTCTGCGCGCTACGCGCGCGTTTGACCCACTGTCTGCTTCCAAACGAAAAACTAAAAATTCACCGCGATACGAAATTCATTCAATTAGTAAAAAATGTATGTGATTTTGATAATTGTTTTATTTCATTTCCTAGAAAGTTATAATCTAAAATAATTAAAAAAAACATCACGATATTAGATCCAAAGTTATCAGGGCTTAGAAACGTTTCAGTGTTTTTAGAAAGTTGACTGCCGAACTTTCTGTAACGAAAGGAACACACTTTCTTAGTAAAATTCTCGGTTAGGACATTCTTTCAAAAATTTTACCATAATTCCCCTCCCAAACTGAAAATTACAAATTCACCGCGATACGAAAATGTATGTGATTTTGATAATTGTTTTAATTCATTTCCTGGAAAGTTATAATCTAAAATTAAAAAAATACATCACGATATTAGATCTAAAGTTATCAGGGCTTAAAATATGAAATTTTTTTCATTGATAAATTTCTAAAAACGTGTTTGTCGCTTTGCGCGAATATCTTCGAAACTATTCAACCGATTTTGACAATTTATATTTTATTTCATTCCATAGTAATGAATTACTCCGAAATTAAAACAAACATCACGATATTTATGTCCAATCGGAAGTTATCGACGATTCAAGTGACAACATTTATTTATAACTAAATTTCTAGAAACTTTCTTAGTAAAATTCAGGACATTCTTTCAAAAATTTTACCATAATTCCGCTCCCAAACTAAAAACTAAAAATTCACCGCGATACGAAATTCATTCAATTACTAAAAATATATGTGATTTTTAATCTAAAATGTAAAAAAAAACATCACTGTATTAGATTCAAAGTTACCAGGGCCTAAAATATGAAATTTCTTCCATTGCTAAATTTTTAAAAACATTTTGCGCGAATATCTTCGAAACTATTCAACCGATTTCGACAATTCACGTTTCATTTCATTCCATACTAATGCCTTACTCTGGAATTTAAACAATCATCACGATATTTGCGTGCAATCGGAAGCTTTCGCTGGTTGAAGGTAGGAAATGTATTCAATAAATAAATGACCAAAAAGAACGTTTTTTATGCAAAATCCTCGGGGTATTCCTCTTGCAATCTTATTAGAATTCCGGACGCAAAACCAGACCTGCGGCGGCAGACGCGTCCGCTCATGAAGAAGGCATAAACAAGTTGTACGCGCGCGGAAATGCTCGGAATGCTTTATGACAAAATGTATTCCCGCCGACGCGATTCTCACTTAAGACATGCCGGGGCTCCCAATCCGCGTCGCATCTGCAAACCGCGCGCCGACATTTTCATAGCCGAGAATCTCCAACAATCGCCGCCGCCGTCGAAGTGAGTCCGCGTCCCGCGCGGAATGGAATTTATTGTGTATTGACGTCGGGGCGGCGCGAATGCATTCGGCCATGTTACGTGAGTGCGGGGCGCTTTGTGCGAAATAATTCAGGGCGCGTGCGAGGCAATGCGAGGATGTTTGACTGGTTCGAGCGCATGAATAAATCCGGAAACTATTCGGGCGTCGAGCAAGACGCATTTGCGATGAGCGCGCGCGCGCGCGGAAACAACGCGTCTCGGCGGCGGCGAGAGCAAAAAAAAAGCGCGCGGCCGCCGTCGCGGCGGCGGCAGTAAAACCGTAAAACGTTTATATCGAAGTTTCGTCGCTCGGGCGCTTCGTGCCCCGGCCCCCGAAGGTGTGGGTCTGACCGTCTAGCGCCGAACGAGGTCACCTGCTATTATTACGGGTCCCATCCCTCGGGCGCCATATAAATGCATTATATAGAATATAAAACTGGAAATCAGTTCGCTCAGCGCGCGCCCGGCGGGGAGGTTGCGAGAACCTCACCTCTCTAAAAACCAGAGCCCGAAATTTGAAACTATGGTCGGAGCGCACCTTTCCGGGTGCGGCGTCCCGATTCCGCTTTCGTTCTTTATTTACGGCCGATTTCGCGAGTCGGGCGGCGGCTTTATTACCTGCCGACGGTCATCCGGACGGCGATTCTTTTCTTTCGGCTTTCCGCCCGCGTCCCGCCGACGTGACTGCGTCCCCGGGTGGATGTCATATTTGTCCTCATCAAACAAACGGGACCTCAACGTTTGGACCAACGTTTGAATATCGGTCGCGTCGGAAGGAAACTCGAAGATAATGGAGTGATCGATGGCGTATTTATGAAAACGCTCGGTGGAAAAGTTTTCGGGCGAGAGGCCGCATCATTCGAGACGCTTGTTTGTGCGCGGCAAACAATGCGGCGCGGGGGAAATGAGGAAAAACTGCGACGAATGTCGAAGGACATCACCGCAAATATCAATTTCTTTTATTCCGACATTCCGACATATTGCGAGCGAAGATAAACCAAGCGGCCGAACATCTTAACGTCCGTCGGGATTAATTTTTGCGATGGCCTTAAGCCGATGTTAATTTAAATATTCATAGGGTTAATTTAAACATTCCGGCGCGGCGCAATGAATAAATTACGTTTCGGAAACAATCGAATTGTTTACACGAATTTGCAACCTCATTCCGCGGCGGATTTTAAGTGAAACGCCCGCGGCGCGATTCCGTTATTCAAATGCCAATTGCTGATTGTGGGGGCGGCGGCGAATCCCACGCGGAAACTTCGCGCGGCAAACAAAAGACGAGCGCCGAGCCGGCTTAAAGTTTTTAATTAAAAGTTATAATAATCGCGCGCGCGCAAACGGAATCGATTATTATTCATCATCGGATGCGCCGCCCGCCGATGCACAAGAGGCAATAAGCCACTTCGGTTAGAGATGTTCCTCTCGGCGGCGGCGGCGGCGGCGGAAGGAAACGCGGCGGCGCATCTGGAAACCGCCGATAAGACCGCAGTAATCTCTTATTGATATCAATATTAAACGTAATTAATTGGATCGTATCTGCTCGCACCGAATTTGATTACGAGCGCCGCCGCCGCGCGCAGCCCTCGGCTGCTCATATATTAATTAGCTGCGACAATTAATTACGTCGGCAATCGCGCGGTCCTTTGTCTGTCGTCCTGGAAACTTTGCAATTTCTCGGCGGTTCGCGTCGGCACG
The DNA here is from genome assembly GCA_030557295.1 of Ecitodaemon sp. MM-2014. NCBI lineage: Eukaryota > Metazoa > Arthropoda > Insecta > Coleoptera > Staphylinidae > Ecitodaemon > Ecitodaemon sp. MM-2014. The sequence continues at coordinate 3,558 of JARRAA010005164.1, forward strand.
AAACAAAAATAGAGAGGACGACTGAAGAGGGAGCAATTTATAAGCGTCGACGTCGACCGAGGACCAAGGACCGATGCAGTCGGGAGTCTGTGAAAATATCTCTGGTGCAGCGCTCGCGCGTGCCACCGGGGGTTGCGAGAGAATGGCCGGCCGTAATGCTGCGATAGGTGTTATTACACGCTTCTTAAACATCGACTAACGTTCCGTTTATCGCCTCGGAAAGAAAGTGCACGAAAAGAAAAATGCGAAGCGGGGTCGCCGGTTCGCGTTGCCGCCGTCGCCGCCGCCGCCGCCGCCCGAAAATGCGCATAAGCGAGCGGCGTGTTTGTGTTTCAACGGAATTCTATCGCGCCGCGCGCCCCCCGCACAGCCGGCGGCGATAGCGGGCGGTTCAAGTTTGCGACATTATAGTTTCAATAGCAAGATAAATGTGCAACTTTTAGCGCACCCCAATCCAATTTCGAAGTACCGACGCTCCATAACTCGTCGTATAATCTAAATTTGAAAGTGTGGGCGCGCCGCGCGCGCTCGAGCCTCCAGCCCGAGCCACTTTTCTGAAGGCGGCGGCGGCGGCGGCGCTCGGGAGCCGGGGAGCGGAAGACGCGATTCCGTTTCTACGTTTCTTCCCCTAAGCGCGCTAGACGCCTGTATCTGCGTCGCGCGCGCGCGGGTGCATATTAATCAAGATAGTCTCGAATGGAATGTATCTTGTCGCTGCAGGAAGCTCGGCGGCGCCGTTCCGCATCAAACGCGCCGCATGCAATTTAAGGGTTAAAGCAGTTATTTAACGACATTTAAACGCGCGCGCGTTTCATGTAATGCACAATTTCGTACGGCCTCTCCGAATTATTCTCTTCTAGCTGCACGACTATGATCTATTAAGTGCAAGACCAGCGAACGCGTTTGTTGCCATGTGAATTAATTGTCTGCGTTTCGTGCCATTGGGCGTTGGCTTTCTTTGTAATTCGGAATTGTAAATTATATATTTGACTGGTAATATTTATAGGGTTGAATCAAGGTCGTTCTCGCACTATGGCACTTGTCATTCTTTCTAATAGATTATGTTAGTGACATCAAGCCCGTTAATAGTAGTTCTTGCAACTAGTGCGTGAAGATAGCCTTTTTGATGCACGAGCGGAGGTTTGAAATACTGGCCGTTGGCGACAAAAAGTTGCAGTGAAGAGTGCTATTTTATGCACTGGCTGTCGTGATAGTGACTGTTTTTAAGGTCAACTAGTGCGTGAAGGAGCCATCAAAAAACCTTCACGCACGTGTTGCAAAAACAGCTTTTTCTTCGAGTAAAAATCAATAACAACTAATTGTACTAACAATAACTATGATATAGGTCTAAAAAATAAAAGCTCGTGCTAGGAGGTTGCCATTATCAGGTAGCGTGGCCGAGCGGTCTAAGGCGCTGGTTTAAGGCACCAGTCTCCTCGGAGGCGTGGGTTCGAATCCCACCGCTGCCAAAAGGTTTTGTTGCACAACAATTAAGTTGTCCAGCTAATGATGCTACGTTACGCTAGGAAAGGTGTGTAGTGTGTGATAGGGGGGGCCTCCTGGAGTGCTGACATGTGCGCGTTCCCACTTTATCCAAAACTTCTCGGAACATTCTTATTTTTATTCCACCGGAGTACTGTTATTGGCATGGACAAGCATCTAGCCAGTGATTCTCAACCACTGTGCCGCGGCACTTTTGTGTACGATCAAATGTTATTGGATTGGGATAAGCCAATTTCGAAATCGTTGAGAATCACTGCTCTAAGAATATAAGGCATCTGTCTTTTGGGGAATTTAGCTCGAAGTTGAACCCCCACCTCAAAGCGATTTTGCAAATTCCGGACTAAACACATTTTTCATAGAGAGTATAGGAAAAATGGTATGCAAAAATTTATGTTCTACGCCTTGTTATCAGGTAGCGTGGCCGAGCGGTCTAAGGCGCTGGTTTAAGGCACCAGTCTCCTCGGAGGCGTGGGTTCGAATCCCACCGCTGCCAGCGCGTTTTGCTGCGTAACTGTTAATTTGTCCAACTAATGATGTTATTGCTATGTTATCTTAGAAAAAGTGTGTGTTGTATGTAAGGGTTTCTAGAGTGATGGTGTGTGTCCTCACTGAAAACCTCCTTGGCACGTGCTGCCCCTCGGAACATTTTGGTTCCCCAGGTTACTGTTTTTAGCATCTGTCTCGCTTTTGCTAATTCCAGACTGAACACATTATTCGCAGTGTGCGTAGGACAAAGATTTGGTTCGATACCCGTTGTTAGGTAGCGTGGCCGAGCGGTCTAAGGCGCTCCCCACTCAAAAATGGCGTTCTGACAGAATGTCAAAATGGTTTGTTCATAACTAAACACATTTGTAAGATTGAGGTTAGAAAAGTGTTAGAAATTTTTGAATATCTGAGCACTCGTTATCAGGTAGCGTGGCCGAGCGGTCTAAGGCGCTGGTTTAAGGCACCAGTCTCTTCGGAGGCGTGGGTTCGAATCCCACCGCTGCCAAAGAGTTTTGTTAATTCTAACATTGAACCAAATATCATCAGAAGTCTTGTTGACCTGACCCCCATCACTGGAACTTGAAACATTTGAACGCAATGATGCTTTAAAACGCAACTCGTTATAGAAAAAGGTTTGGGCCTTTCTAGCTTGACACTAGGATTGTGAGGAGAGGATAGGATCGATCGATCTACATTAATTCTATGTGATTGATGTGTGCGTTGTAGCTTTAGCGTGGATATTTCAGTTGCCAATTTCAATGAAGAAGATTATTTTAGCATTTTATAATGTTTTAGAAACACATTAGATAATAGGCCAGGAATGTTTCCCATACCGGCGCCTCGTTGTCAGGTAGCGTGGCCGAGCGGTCTAAGGCGCTGGTTTAAGGCACCAGTCTCTTCGGAGGCGTGGGTTCGAATCCCACCGCTGCCAAAAGGTTTTGTTGCACAACAATTAAGTTGTCTAGCTAATGATGCTACGTTACGTTAGGAACAGAGTGTGTCGTGTGCGAGAGGAGGCGGCCTCCTGGAGTGCTGACGTGTGCGCGCCTACTCACTTTATCTTATCCAAAACTTCTCGGAACATTCTTATTCCACCGAAGTTCTGTTTTTGGCATGGACAAGCCTCTAGCCAGGGATTCTCAACCACTGTGACGCGGCACTTTTGTGTGCGATCAAATGTTATTGGATTGGGTTGAGCCAATTTCAAAATCGTTGAGAATCACTGCTCTAAGAATGTAAGGCATCTGTCTTTTGGGGAATTGAGCTTGAAGTTGAACGCCCCCCGAACGCACACGTTCACAAGATCCAGGTTAGAAAATGGGTTCGGAAAATTTTCGAATATCCGCGTGCTCGTTATCGGGTAGCGTGGCCGAGCGGTCTAAGGCGCTGGTTTAAGGCACCAGTCTCCTCGGAGGCGTGGGTTCGAATCCCACCGCTGCCAACTTGTTTTGTTCATTGAAATATTTACACAAATTTGCACTACACCTCTGTATAGTTAAATCATTATTTCTCGAGTTAATTTCGCAAAAACCGTCGTTTTTGTCAATAACTCTTAATATTTAAAGTTTTTTTAAAGAAAAAAGTGATGCTTACATAAAGGAATAGTTGTGGAGTCCATTTTCCCGCCCTCAAATGAGGAATGGTAAAGAATGGGTTAGTCGTATTTCAAAGGGAGCGAGGGAATTCAATGGAATTTTAAAAAGAGTTAAAGAATTTTTTAAATAGGGTGATGATGGACATCCATCTAATCACATATGAATTCAAAATTTTGCTATTTTCGAACCATCTTACTTCTATTTTTTTCGCGTCACGCGTCACTCTGTTCTAGAGTAAAATCAGTATAGTTGCCGCGCTTGGATATTTGCCGCGCTTTCTAGTAGACTATATAGTAGTCTAGTAGACTCGTCATTTGTTTTACATAAAGTACTTTCTCTTTTAACCCAAATCCCGAAGAAAATAAGAGATTAGATCCACACGTTTTCCTTGGTGTATGAAAATCTGTCGTTGCGATGGCCGAACAAGTCGCCAAACTTTTTAGTCATATTGTAAGTATTGTAAATAAGTAATTTTTGATATTGGTCTAATATCAACTAAGTTTTTGATTTAGCAGATGCATTAAACTATAGAGAAAACGTTGCATAGACGTTTATTGCGAATATACGTGGCAAAACGTGTAGTCGCCTCAGTAAGTGTTGCGGTTAGTGACCGTATTGTATTCAGCGCGAGGGGGCGCGCGAGAACCCCGCACCGCAGCGGACGCGCCGCAACTATCCTGACGTGATTCGTGTCACACGGCATTCCTTCCATAAAACTGACTATGATATTTCAATAAAGTGCCCCGCTCCCCCCAAAACCGCACTTGTTGCCCGAACAGTGCTTTTATTAAATTTATACCAATTTGCTACCAACGTCAAAGGCTAGGGCAGTTGTGGGGCTGTGAGGTTGGTCGTGCCCGAGGCAAGTACTCAAATAACAATTTTTATGATCAGGCAAGTATCCCCCGTTGTGCGGCAACTATACGAAAAACAAAGTAAAACAATGCATTTATACAAAAACGGCCAGGATTAAAAATCCAAATAAAATATATGTTGAAGATTAATAACCAAGGCATCGTTTTACTTAAAAAAAAAATCGAATTCGCGAATTTGTTTGGAATTTATGAGATTTAACGAAAAGTGCGGCAACTATGCGAGATGCCAAATTGTTTTGTGTCAAACTGCATTGGCTCTGTCAGTAATTCATAATAATAATGTATACGCGACTGGAAATATTTATAAGCAAGTGTTTGCACTAATGAGTCTTTGGCCCAATGATTTGTTATGATAATGCGTGCAGTCCTCGGACGTCGCACTAACCGAATCGTTTATCTCTCGTGGGAGTGCTTGTTCGGACACACAATAATTATGTAAATAAATTATCCAACCCCGCGAAAGCCGGCGCCGTACGGATCGCATAAATTCGCGCGTTACGAGCGAACGAAGCAGGCGCGCTTTAATAAAGCTGTAAATTAAGCGTTCGGCTGCGGCTCAGCGTTCCGCTAAGTGGAAGATATTGCCCGCTGTTGCAGTAAATACGTTCTTGTTATCAATGCTAATGACCCGACAATCCCCAGCAGGGCGCGCAGGCCGCAAGGATTTTACAAATTGCGCCGCCGCCGGCCGCCTTGCGCGAGTCTGCGGCGGGCCGCGTCGGCCAAAAACACAAATATCTCCAATCAATTTCGATCACGCGCAGGCCTTCGGGGAACAATTGAACTTGACGCGCACTTAATGTAGCGAAACGCAGTTTACAGTACACGGTCCCGCCAAGTCGGGCAGATTTTGCGCCGGGAGCGGAAGGACGCGGTCCGGGACGCGCGCTGCGCGCGTAGCCGCTCCCCAGCGGGCGCGTGTGTGCGGGTGCCGGGACATCAATGCTAAGCGAGCGCTTTCTTGGCCGCTTAGAGGGACTTAATTCCGACTCGGGTGCTCGTGCGCGAGGCAATAAGTTTCGAGTTGTCGGAAGCTGGCCGAGATGCGCGCACCTTTCCACGTGCGCGCGCCTCGCCTTACCGCCGCCCCCAACTTACCGTTAAGACTGCGACCCATTAGTAATACCGATGCGGGCTGCGGCGTATCCGGCTTGACCTCCACCTCCACGCTGTTGGCGCGGTAGAGACGGAACTGCGTCGCCTCGCACCTTAGCCTGATGGCCCCCCAACTGCCGCCGACGCCGGTCAGCTCTAATCTACTGTTGGCAGTTTCCAGCAGCTCGCTGTCTTTGATAATCGACGAAGACGTCGAGCCCGGCACCTGCGGACAAACAATTCAATAATTGAGCGTCGTCGAAATTAATTTATGCGTCGCAGGCGAGAGAATCGATTCGGTCGCGAAGCGAATGCGCAACCGAGGTTCGGCGTTAATTAATATTTGAAGCGGTCGTCGCGAGTATTCCGAGTACAATGGCGAAGGACGCGTGTCAATTATTTAGAAAACGCTTAGCCAGGACCCAAGGATCGGATCGCCGACCTCACCGCGGGCCGATACGTTCGCAACGCACGGCCGCGTCGCGCTCGAACAAAAGGTGAACTTTTCAAAAAGCCATCGAATAAATTGGGCTCCGACACACATCCGCACTACTCGCCGGAAGCCGCCGCCGCCGGCGGGCGAGCGAGGAACGCGAGCACGGAATAATTGAATCAATGATTAGTAAAGTTATTCGAGAGCATGCCGAATGGACCGACCGGCCGGAGGACTTTGTCGGTTTTCGGTTCGGCTTGCGCCGTTATTCCGTTCCGCTCGCTGCAGCGCCGTCCGCGGGCGAATTACATAATTTCCATGGCAAATATACGCGGCAGGGTGGGCGTCATTCGCCAGATACCGGCGAGCCGCCAGCAGGTGGGCGCCATGCGCCGAAACACGGCTCGGGCATGTCAAGACCTTTATTATTATTATTATGAGCTAAAACTGGGATACCCGGCGCATTCACGTCGACTGCATTTTTTAATTGCCCCCAGACAAAAGTTAACCGGAAAACGCGTAATTAGGTGAATATTTAAATTTCGAGCAATCATTTACAATTCGGGGCAATTCAGCCATACAGCACAGCGTTTTGATTAATCATCCGAGGACAGTGGTAGTACATCGATTGTTTTCCATCGCGCGCCGCGCGAGCATATCGTTAATTATCGCTAATGAATCAAGGCGCAATTCGATTGTTACCCGCCAATTATGCGCGGCGGCAAAGCGAAGCGCGCCCTCTATTTTATTGCATTTTTGTCGCGGCGATGTCATCACAAATTGGTATAATTATTAATTGCGTCGTTTGTAGCGCGGCCGTCCTGCGGACACGCGCGATACACGCTTGTCGAACGCAGGAATTGAATCACGGATAATTTGCGCCGTGTTTTATTGTACGTCCAAATTCAATGCGAGGACAAACGAGTTGGGCGTAATGTTTCGTTGTACCAATGCTGTAATCGATTCAAAAAACATGGATCGTGGTCATTTACAGAAATGCTTAAACGTAGTTTCAGATTGGGTGTGAGTTCGTATCGCATCTGTTTTCTAGTAATTTTATCGATCCGACGTAAAAACAGTGAGAACATCAAAATGATAGCGGTTGTTTTTGTAACTAGCGTGTGAAGGAAGTGTTTTTGACGCACAGGCGAAGCTTTGAAATACAAGCTTGCAATGGTGAGGCAACAGCAGTGAAAAAAAGTATATTTAACGCACTGCTTGCAGTGAAAATAGTGAGTGACGTCATAGTGCTATATGCGCTTTTTTAAGGACAAATGGGAAACATTAGACATTTAGATATTTTCACAATTCACAACCAACAATTGGCTTGACTAAAGAAGTTACAGTTTAGCAAGCAATTTATAATCAATTAGAAAGATACTGGGGATGATGATTTGGGTTACTCGACTTTGGTAACGATCTTGGGATTGTTATGTGCGGCTAATTTCAGATTACTCATTCGTTTTTTTTTTTCGGTAAAAGCTCCAGTTAAAGCTTCTGCTGTTCAAACAGTGACAATCTCAAAATAATAGTAGTTATAGTAACTAGTGCCTGAAGGAGGTGTTTTTGATGCTTGAGCGATGCTTTGAAACACGAGCAGTTAAGTGGCTCAAGTTTTGTAATTACATTCGAATACCATATATGGGATTGGGGATATGATTGGGGTTACTTTTTCAACGGTTCTAGGCTAATTTTGGAACGTTTTCGAGTTATTTTCAATTATATCGCACTCTGCCTAATAAAATATCTCGCACACTAAACGTGATACGAACAAACGAATTCCAGATTTGGAATCCGCAAATTACTTCCGATCAAGTTGTGACAACCAATTAACAAGATTAATTCCAAAATTCAATATTTCATCGGCGATTGACCCTGGTTACATCACTGTAATTCGCACGTTCATACTCATTGCTCGTAACACGTCCACAATACAGTATTGTCTGCGTAATATCGTGAACCTCATCAAATCGCCAATCCTAAATCAGTTTAATTTAATTGCGGCGCAGCAATTTGGGACAAACACATCCAATCGTGCTCTGCATAATTCTGCAAGAGAGCTATGTTTACCTCCAGTGACCTATACAGCTGGTCGCGGATTACAATAATATCTACCACGTATCTAAAATCAGTTTACAACCTATTCACTTTCAACGGTATTTATAATATTCATTTAGTTCAGGGCCGATTGGGCGACTCAATGGATTTACCAATGAATGGACATATCGAGTATACATTACGAACAAGCTGATATGCCTTGGTAATTGTCTAATGGGGTCGCGCCGTAACTCTGCATACATTAGCTTCCAATAATTCTCAATCTAACAATAAGTAACCGTTGGGCCGACTTGATGTAATCATGCATAATATAATGGATGAACGCAATCATTGATTGTTGTTAGAATTTCGACGTTGAATCAATGTTTACTTACATTAAATAAGTTTCAACTTATATACAAAAATTGGTTTCCAGGATTTTATGTGATTGCGCATCTGGGATTAAGTTGTCTAACCGTATGCACACTTTGGCTAGGCTACCCAGCCTAACTCGTAAATCATTTTTAATAGTATTCTGGTCAGGCCGAAAAACCCGCATAAAAATGAGATATAGGGACGGAATCAATTAATTTGTTTGTCAATACCCTGGTTAAGACGGTCTTCTATTTATTTAATCCAAAATTTAACAATGCTACTCGCTTGGAAATTCAATTCTGATTACGCACATACTAAATTTATTGCAGATCGGACTGCAACTTTTCGAAATAATGAACGCTGAAATTGCCACTGCCTATAATTTATTCAGTCCCGGTTTCACAGTCGCGCATAATAATGCGCGATCTTCAGATTCAGGTAGTATTTTCTGGGACCCGAAAATAAGTTGACATCTCAGACTTGGCCAGACTAGGCTAAACTACCCAAAATGTTAGGCGCTACATCAGTTTTTGAATCTTTTCAAACCGCAACTGTTTCTTGACACATCCAAATAGAAAATTAAATGATCTTCCGGAATTTGCAAGAATTTTTAAAATCGACTGATTAGCTCACGAATTGTAAGCAATTTTCATGATGTTCATAAGTTTGTCAATAAGTCCTTGCATCACTATAAACACAATTTTTCGCTAAACAGCCACACAAATTCCTAGGTCTTATATTACGCACCTGCACACCGCATTGTTTTTAATTAATTACGCTCATAATCGTAAAATTAAACGTCAATCACCATTTGCAAGTAAAATAATGCTTTTATAGTGCGATCTTATTCCGCGCAATAAGAAAACGAATACTCGACACCAAGGTGAACCAGGATCATTGTGTGTAAATTAATTGCACGCTCGTTACCTCTCGTCATTCATCTAACGATTTGTACTAGCATTACGGCTAGTGCAATGTGAATAAAATTATTTCTAAATAACTGTATTACTCCATCGTTTATAATCGTAAACAGAACGCGAAACTCTTCAAGTTCTTTCGTGAAAATACAACGCCATCCACTTCGAAAGAGGACCGGCCGCGGCGTGGGACAAAACGTGAAATTGCGAAATTGATCGGGGGCGATTATCATCATGTCGAGCTGTCGTCCGGCGTGACACCGCCGACGATGACAAGAGGCGTGTGTTATGGACCCGCTCATCGTCGAGTGCTTCCCTGTTGACCTGAGCGGTGTTAATCAATCGCAATCCGCGGCATCTCTTCGAGTGTCAATCAGGAGCGCGTTCGGAATGAAAACGAAAAACTCCCGCCCCCCGCGCGCACGCGAAACGATGACTAAACTCGTTTGCTTGTTCTCTTCCGCAGTAGCGACTTGTCGGACAGCGTATCATCGGCGAACGCCGTGAAGATGACGTCCAGCAAGACGGTCCTCACCGGGACGACGACGACGACGACGCTCACGCCGACGCCGCTGCCCAGCGGCGACGAGCGCGAGACGTGGGGCAAGAAGGTCGACTTCCTGCTCTCCGTCATCGGCTTCGCGGTGGACCTGGCCAACGTGTGGCGCTTCCCCTACTTGTGCTACAAAAATGGCGGCGGTAAGTCGCTAACCTTCGCTAACCTAAAACAATATTACGCGAGTGCATGCGAAGCGCGAAAATATGCAAATCATGTGATGATTTCATTAGGACGCGCGCGAGAAGTCGGAAAATCGGCATTGTGGCGAAGCGTCGAATTGTTTCGGATCGCAATGCGCGGAAGCGCGTCCGGCACGCGGCGAGCATCGCGATACGTTCGAGGAGGGCGCGTGCAGATGAAGGGTTGATGGCGCTCCGACCGTTCCCCAACCCCCCGGCGCCCGATTTATTATTTGACCGACCACACTTCGAAACGCCGAGCCGAAACAAAAAAAATTGATCGCCAATGTTCTGTTTCAACAAACGAAAAATATTCTCAGTTTTCGTCAATGTCACGTGGACGAAGGAGTAAAAACCGAGAGGAAGGTCTGTCGAGCGCCGATAAGAACTTGCCCTCTTACGTTTGCGCCGCACTACGGAAAAACAATGAATCAATTAAACTTCGCCCTCTCACGATCAGGCTCGTGATGAATTGCAACGCGAAAACGTAAAAACCTGTCACATTGTCACAAACAATAAGCGAAAGAGATTAATTCCGTCGGGACCCGGAGAAAGTCGCGCGAGGACGCCAAAAATAATATCAACGCGTCGTTATCGCCGAAGGTGGGGCGCGACGTGGGGGTGTAAATGGAGTATCGTTTCCGGGCGCGAGATTCAATTACGCGACGATTATTGACACATAGCGGAGGCAATCTGCGCCAATCTGTAAGCACTCAAGAGATCACTCGACGGACCGTCCCCAATTTCGCCCCCCCGAGTATCGAACCATTATCGGAGGGGCAATCTATATGAATATAATAGTTGGGGCGCGCGGCTCTTCGAGACCTTCCGTCCTCGCCGCTCCATTTCGCCGCGCTAATTGACGCGAAATGAAGCTGAATATTCGCCGCCGCATTCTGCGCCCCGGCGAGTCATCGGAGATCTACAAAGGCCACTTGTCGCGCGTCCCTTGCTCCTCCGCAAATACCGGAAGTGAATATTTAGCACAATTATTAATAATGCACCTAGAAGTGCTTAAAACTCGAAGGCGGCGAACGGAAAAGGGGAATTGCGAAGTTGTCGACTTCTCCTCCGTGTTGTGACAATAGGCGAACCGATTGCGGATCGGCCTGGGAAAAGGGAAAGAGAAAAGAAGGAATAAATAATCGGAAGAAAGATGTAGTGTAGCTTAATGCTCCCAGAGGGCATGTTAGACGTGGATGGTTGGGGAGGCGGAGAATGCGGAGATGTCGAGGGTCGGAGCGTCGGGGGACGGGGATGATGACGACCGCCGACATTGACATAAGTCTCAATAAGTCGCAAAAGCGATTCTTAAACGCATCAATTCAATTCCACCATACGACTACTCGAGCAATAAGATTTCACCCTTAATCTTATCGGCTGAAGGACGAGGGGGACGAAGAGGATAAAAATTAGGAATATTCGTAAAGGAATATAACATTCGAATTTTGATACCTGATCGAATTATGTATCAATTCGTTTCGACAAATTTAAAGTTGAAACTTTTCGATTGTCAAGTTTGGTTATGTTTCTAGCGGCACTGTGTACGCTTAAGCCGCGACAGAAGTTGAAACTTTCAACGTTTTAGTTTATCGAGTTCTTGATTCC